>QJOA01000831.1:0-25153 GCA_004155915.1 Monosporascus sp. CRB-9-2 | reverse complement strand
ATAATAATAATAATAATAATAATAATACTTAAAGTTTAACAGTATTATTAAACAAAAGGTTATAACGTATAACCTTTATAAGCTTAACTAATTATTAAATCCAAATCGGACGGTATATATTAACAGTAATATCGTAAAAATCTAAATAATAAATGAAATAATTACCTTTAATAATAGTAAATAATTACAAGTAATCTAGGGAACTGATTATTATTATAAGCTGGTAATATTTAAACTATAAAAATAATAAATATATAAATCTTAAACGGGATCTCTTGAAATCTATTTATCGCTCCGGATTCATATTACGTTAATCTATCTAAATCCGTAAAGTCGTCCAGATCTACGTAACCTAAGGTCTTACGTCGGAGAAATTTATATAACCTCCAGCCGTTTACTAATAAGCAAAGATCGTTTAGTTATAACATTTAAGCAAGTAATATATTAGCTACATCTTTAACGTATTAAAGCTGGATAGAAAACACTTGCGTATGTAGATTTAAGATTTAGTCGACATTCGATTTTTTTCGGTTAGCTTTAATGTTCGCAAAATAAGGATAATACATATTTAAAAAGCTCTAACGTATAACATAAACGAGTTCCGCATATAAACAAAACAGCGCGAGTTATCGTATTTCGTAACAACAAATTTAAATTAGTTAACTATAACATATTAATTTAAATTAAATTAATCGGATTCTTTATCGCTCGACGTATTTACGACTTTTTATAAGTACGCTTATTATATCCGGCTTACCTTTAAGGCCATATTTTCATTTCTTTCGTCTTAACATTTTTGCAAGCAATTCTTTTATAGCTATTTTTAGGTACATTTTTATTACCCTTTTTTTAAGCTACCAAAACTTTTTTTTTGTATATAAGTGATCCTCCTACTTAAAAACGTTTGTTTTTCGTTTTCGACGTTTATTTAAACTGTAGTTTGTTGCGCGTAATTGAATGTTTTTTTCTCGAAAGAAAGTGGCTTTATACAAAAGTAATATATAATCTTTTATTATAAAATTAACCAATTTCAGTGTTTCTGTCAGCGAGCTACATTAATAATTTTTGATTACTTTTTGTAAATGACGTTTTTACTATAATACTTTACGGATATCTTTAAGCATTTTAGCAGTTAAAAAATAAAACGGTTAAAGTAATTATAATTAAAGAAATTTTAAATTCGAGAAAAAGGTTATTAAAATCAAATAAATTAAGCTTAACTTTTGCGAATCCAGATTTGATATTATCGGACGCTATGGTAACTTGAAACGCGTTGTAAAAGCCGACAAAAAGTTTTATTTTCTGTAATATAAATATAATGGCGCCATATTAAGTTTTCGTTATAGAATATATAAATATATGTTAAAATCAAAAAATAAAATATATTAAAAGGTTAAAACTGATACGCAAAATATACCATTATATAAAGCGTAATAATATTATATTATTGCAATATATTTCGGAATTTATCGAATAGTCATTTTCGTAACTATCAAAAATAAGGAGACGTTTCGAAATTTTCCTATCTGTCTAAATATATTTATTAAAATTCTGAATTTATTTTAAACTAAATTTATTTATTATTTAATTACAATTATTTAATACAACTTTTTGATTAAGTGCTGGTAATAAATTATTACGATATTAAAATTTAAAGTAATTTCTCTTTATTATAAATAATAAATAGAAATATACAGAGTTGACTATGTTCAAGCTTTAATAAATAGTAATATAACTTAACGTTAAAAATTAATAATCTAAATAATTATATTTTATTCCTTATTTTTTTATTACGTTTATTTAAGTTTTTTACGTTTTTCAGCATAAATAGTTATTATGCCCGTTATTATAAAAAACCTCATTATAAATCTAATTCTGTTAAATTATAACTATCCTTTGTACGATATAGTATTTTGCGATAATAACCCGAATAAATTCGAATTACTTGCAAAATTTTTTTTTTTTAAAAAAAAAAATAGGATCCGTTAATAATCAATTTTCTAATTTAGATATGTTTTATATTTTTTATACCCTTTAATAAAGTTCGACACTTATTTAATTTTAACGAGTTTTATAACGCGTGAAGTAAGTAATATATTAGCCATATTTTTAACGTGCGAAAGTCGGATAGAAAATGCTTACGTATCTAGGTCCAAAATACGGTTAATAATCGATTTCCTTTCGGTTAGCTTTGAGTTTTGCATATTAGGTATGGCATCGAGTTGGGTAAGTTTGTTATTATATCGAGATTTTAAAGTAGAAAGTATAACCGTATATATAAAAACAAGTTTGATATAAGAAAATTTAGGGGTTTTTATTTAGCCTTAACAGCTAAATTTATTTAAACTTTTTTTAGAAGCCGTTTTATAAAAGTGGTATTAAGAAATAAATATTTGAAGTTGGATGCCAAAAAAGTTGAAAAAGCGCGCAGCTCGTTTGTGCGCGTAGCTCGTCTGTATTATACGTTACCGTTATATTGATTTTTTAAAAATTCGCAACCGCTATATATCGAATAAAAACGCTTATAAATAAGTTTTAAATTTTGAATTTTAGTTTAAATAGTTAAATTCATCCTGCTTTTCTTTATAAGCCGTTTTATATTATTGTATTAAAAATATACAATTAAAGTTAAATAGTTACACGACGTTAAAAATCGAGCGATAAGCTTACAGAGTACGTTATAATAAATTAAGAAATAATAAAGTTAAGATATTATAATATAAAACTTATAAATTATATAAAGTAATAAAAGAACTTGTTTAAAATAAATTATATATTTATGGAGGCAAGATTAACTGCTATTAAGTATTTAGCTATATCTATACAAGCTAACGCCTGTGCATTATGTACAAACACGTCCAGTTACAGAATGCGACCAGGAGCACCTTACCTTACTAAAATCAGGCCCCATTTTTGAGGTTATGGCTAGGGCTTCAAAAAACATGTAGTTCTAAGTACCGACCCACAAAAAGACCCACAGAAATCACGAACCTTAAAAATAGGACCTGATAATACGGTACAAAATACTAGGCGCCATATCGGCACTTTTATATAAATTTCGAAAATTTATTTTTAAAACTTGCGAATATAATAACGATAAAAATATTTAATAAAAGAAAATAAATATTTATTATATATAGCTTTAAAAAAGGTTTTTAACTATATATATAATTTCTCGATCGTGGTTAAGTTAGTAAAAATATTAAAAAAAATAATATAAAATTCTGGTTATCGGCAGACCTTTTTTCCGCAACACTTTTTTAACTGCGATAATGCAACTATTATATATAACATTTTGCCATAAGCCTTTTAAGGGTAACTTAATATAAAAAAACCCCTTTAGTTATTTTTTTGCCCGTACGGATTATAGTTGTTACGTCGCAACTAAAAGGGCGTTCCGGATTTAGCTGACGGGTTCTGACCTTAACCTTCTTATGGTTACGACGTAACAACCATAACTCGTACGGCCGAAAAAGATTATATACGGACTTTTTCTATACAGAATATATTAAGGAAGCCCGGTGCACAATAACGCGACCGAGAATTATGCTATTGCAGCTATAAGAACTTTGCGGTCGTTTATTTTCTAGACCTAAATTTGGCTGTATTGGCTGTAATTGCCGTCGAAAAAGACTAGAAAAAAACTTTATATACATATTAGCTTTTATTGGACGCGTATATAAAGTTACATATTTATCGGACTTAATTTGGTTACGTAACTTTAAGTCTTTGGATTTTTTAAAAGATATAAATTAAACGGAATGTTAATAATTTTGGTAGCGGTGCCGAAAACGAGACCTATTTTTTAAAACTAACATCCAGGCTTCGCTGGCTCGTTACGGGGATATGGGATTTGATTGGTTAATCTTTAACCTGATACAACAGTACATTGAAAAAGAATTGGAAAACGAGCCAGCAGAGGCCTGAGCTAGCTGAGGCAAGGAGCACCCCGAAAAACCGTACCCATTTAAGGCGGGCCAGATAAAAAACCCAATTAGTGAGGTCGAGACACGCTGAGAAACATATGGAAATACATGATGAATTAATTGGTTCCAGAACCCTACCAAGCTCCAACGCCTCCAACCACTCTAAATGGCGCCGATACGAGAAGAGCCGAAGCTTCAAATAGTCCGTATAATGAGCTTGGCGTTACTCAAAGCACGTTATACCAAGCTGGATTCGAACTAGCCGTCTTTCGCACGCTGCAGGTTGCCCAGGCCTGCGGCGATTAAAACTTGCCTTACCAAAATCAGGCCCTATTTTTGAGGTTGGAGCTGCGCCTGCGGCGCAGCCGTGGCTGGAGCCGAAGGCTTTAGAAGTACCTGTAAGGGT
Source organism: Monosporascus sp. CRB-9-2 (assembly GCA_004155915.1). NCBI lineage: Eukaryota > Fungi > Ascomycota > Sordariomycetes > Xylariales > Monosporascus > Monosporascus sp. CRB-9-2. The sequence goes on along the minus strand of QJOA01000831.1, from coordinate 20,821 downwards.
TAAATGTATCGATTAAACCTTATTAAGAAAATTTTCTATAATAACAACAAAACCTTAAAAATAGGGTTTAATAGCGAGGTATAAAATATTGGGCTTAATTGGCAAATTTTATACGAATTCGTTAAAAGTATTATTATTAAATATATTAGTTATAAAATTTTTAATATTATAATTATTAAAATGTAACGTAAAATTAAAATTTATATTTTTTAATTTAATAATAATTTTAACCAAAACATTATATTAACGTTAAAAATTAAAATAGTTTTAAATTTTAGTTAATAAATAACCTCAACCGGAACACCTTTATAATTATGACATAATAATTATAATTAGTACAGCGAAAAAGCTTTTGCATAATTCTTTTTATATTAATTTATTTTTAAAAAGCCTAACGTTTCGCACCACCTTACCAGATGTACCACCTTACCGGATGGTTTTTAACACTCCGTAGCAACAAATTTAAATAACTTAATAATAATATATCGCATTAATATAAATTAATTGAATTTCTTTTCGTTAAACGTATTTATAATTTCGTTATAAATACATACATGATGCCCGGGCTTGTTATAAACGTTATATTTTCGTTCCTTAAGTTTAATCCTTTTACGCTAATTTCCTTTAATTATTATTAATTATGTATTTTTACTACCTTTTTCTTTTTAGGTCAAAAAAGTTTATCCCTTTTATATAGTAAATATTCCTCCTTTTTAAAAATGATTAGTTTTAATTCTACGACGTTTATTTAAAATATAGTTCGTTTCGTATAATTAAACGTTTTTTTGGGTAAAAAACGGTTTTATATAACAATAATATATAACTTTTTATTATAAAATCAATTAATTTAAATATTTTTATTAGCAAATTACCTTCATAGTTTTTAAATTTTCTTTTTATAAATATTAACCTTATTTTATTATTTTCCGGACATTTTTGAAAGTTTTTGTAAAAGGTATAATAAAACCGGCAGAGGTTAATAGGAAAACGGTCTGTATAAATATAATTAAAAACCCTCCAAATCGGAAAGAATAATATTAAAATCGAATAAAATAAAACTAACTTTTACGAATTCAGATTTAATATTATCGAACGTTATAATAATTTAGAATATATCGTAAAAGCCGGCGAAAAAATCCTCCTTGGTAATATAAGTAATATGGCATTATATGAAATTTTCGATATACCGTAAATAAATTCGTTTTAAAATGAAAAAATAAGATGCGTTAAAAATTAAAGCCGATACGAAAAATGCGCAGGTATATAAAACGTAATAATATTATTATTAACGTAATAATTTTCGAATTTTATCGAATAATAACTTTCGTAACCATTAAAAATAAAAAACGTTTCGAACTTTTCGTACGCGTCCGAATAGATTTATTAAAATATTAGATCTATTTTAAACTTAATTTATTTATTATTTAACTATTATCACTTAATATAATTTTTTAAATAATTATTAACAATAAATTATCGTAATATGAAAATCTTACAGAATTATTTCTTGTTATAATAATAAATAACGGTATAATCTAACCTTAAAAATTAATAACTTTAATAATTATAACTTATTTTCTATTTTTTATTACTTTTATTTAAAACTTTTACGTTTTTCGATACCAATAATTATTATATTTATTATTATTAAAAAACTTATTAAAAATCTAATTTTATTAGAATTATAAATATTCTTTTTTACGATACCGTATTTTATAATTATAATCTAAATAAGCTTAAATTATTTGCGCAATATTTCTAAATATTCGGATAATATCCGTCAATAATTAATTTTTTAATTTAAACGTATTTAAAGTTTTTTTTATCCTTGAATAAATTTTGACACTTAGTTAACTTTAACGTAATCCGTAACGTATTAAACTAGCAATATATTAATTATATTTTTAATATACTAAAATCGGATAAAAAGTATTCGTACATCTATGTTAAAAATTCGGTCGACAATTAATTTTTTTTCGGTCGGCTTTAACTTATAAATTTAGAATAATATCGGGGCCGAAAAACTTACCGTAATGTTATCTATTTAAAATAAATTAAGGGATTTTATATATAAAACTAAATATTGCAGAAACAAATTTTAAGTCTCGTTTTTTGACCTAAATAACTGAATTTATTTATACGTTTTTTATAAACCGTTCCATAATATTAGTATTAAAAAATAAATAATTAAATATAAATAATTAAAATGTATTAAAAATTATTCGGTAAGGTGGTGCATTCGGTAAGGTAGTATGGGAGGTCATAGCAAAATGCTATATATAATGGTTACATTATCGTAATTAAAAAGGTATTTCGGACCTGGGTAACTTTAACTAATTTTTTTAATTACGACGTAATAACTATATTTTAAACGGGCAAAAAAATAACTGGACGGGCTTTCTTTATATTAATTTACATTTAAAAGGCTTATAACAAAATGCTGTATATAATAATTACGTTATCGTAGTTAAAAGGGCGTTCCGAACCTAGCTAACTCTTACCTCAGCTAGCTCAGGCCTCGCTGGCTCTTTTTCAAAATTACTCAAATACCGCTCTATGACGTTAAAAATTAACCAATCAAATCCCAAATTCCCGGAATGAGCCAGCGAGGCCTAAATATGAATTATAAAAAATAAGTTTCGTTTTCCATATCGCTACCAAAATTATTAACTTTTTTCACATGTTTTTTAAGAATTTTAAAAATTTAAACAAGTAAAGTTATTACGCAACTAGATTAAGCGCGATAAATATATAAGTTTCTATACGTATTAAATAAAGGCTAGTAAATATATGAAAATTTTTAAATTCTTTTAGACAGCAATTACAGTTAATATAACCAAGTTTAGATCTGAGAAATAGGCGACCGCAACGCCCTTATGGCTGCGACAGCACAACCATCGGTCCCGTCATTATGCACCGGACTTCCCTGATATATTCTATTTAAAGAAAATCCGTATATTAATTCTTTCGGCCGTACCGGTTATAATTATTACGTCGTAACTATAAAATGGTTAAAATTAATTAAATCCGGAACGCCTTCCTAACTACGACAGCATAATTATCGGTCCCGTTATTATATATTGCATTTCCTTAATATATTTTACATAAGAAAAGTCCGTATATTAATTTTTTTGGCCGTACGAGTTATAATTATTACGTTATAGCTATAAAAATGTTAAAATTAATTAAATTCAAAACGTTTCCTTAATTGCAATAACGTAAAAATCGGTTCCGTTATTATATACCGAACTCTTTTAATATATTTTATATAAAAAAGTCTGTATATCATTTTTAACCGTATTATTTATAATTATTACGTCGTAAATATAAAATAGTTAAAATTAATTAAATTCGGAACCCCTTTTTAGTTTCGACAACGTAAGTATTATACATAACATTTTGCTATAAACCTTTTAAAGATAATTCGATGTAAGAAAAACCCGTTTATTTATTTTTTTAACCGTAAAGACTATAGTTATTACGTCGGAACTAAAAAGGCGTTTCGGACGATAGGTTTATTTTAAACAAAAACTGAGGCTTATTTTCTTAATACCTTTATCAAACCAGCCCCGATAAGGAAGTTATAATTATAATTGGAAATTCTTTTTAAAGTTTTATATAAAAATAATTCATTTTACTTTATTTAATATTTATATCGTTATTATATTTGCAAATTTTTAAAATACATTTTCTAAAATTTATATAAAAGTGCTACCATCGCGCCCAATATTTTTCACCGCGCTATTAGGCCCAATCTTTAAGCTTTTATCATTTTTATAAAGAAATTTCTTAATAAGGTTTAGTTAATATATTTAACTCTTATAGGTACTTCTAAAGACGAAGGCTCTAGCTACGGCTGCGCCGTAGGCGCAGTCTCAACCTCAAAAATAGGGCCTGATTTTAGTGAGACAAGCTAACTCCAACCTTTTTTTAACTATAACGTAATAACTATAATTCATACGGCGAAAAAAATAGCTGGACAGGATTTTTTCGTATTAAAAAGCCTATAACAAAATGTTACATATGGCGTTTACGTTATTGCAGCTAAAAGGTCATTCCGGATCTGGCTAATCTTAACCTTGTTATAGTTACGACGTAATAACTATAGCGTATATTGTTTTAAAATAGATTTTTTAAAGGTAATTTAATTTGGGAAAAGCTTATCCAGTAATCTTTTTAGCCGTAAGAATTACAGGTTATTACGTTACAGTTATAAAAACGTTCCGGATTTAGCTAACGGATTTTAATTTTAATCGTTTTACGGCTACCACGTGATAATTATAACCCGTACGGCCAAAAAAACTAATATACGGATTATCCGTATATAGAATATATTAAAGAAGTTCGGTATATAATAATGCGACCGAGAGTTATACTGTCGCAGCCGTAACGGCGTTACGGTCGCCTATTTCCTAAACCCAACCTTGGTTATATTGACTGCAATTACCGCCGAAAAAGTTGACAAAATTCCTATATATATATTAACTTTTCCTCGACGCGTATACAGAGTATCAGACGTATCGAAAATAAATTAGTTACGTAACTAATAGTTTTTTAATAAAATAAATAAAAGAAATTGGGAGAAAATTTACTAATTAAGCCCATTCTTTAAAATCTAATATTTAGGCCTTTTTAGCTCGTTACGGAGATTTGGGATTTGATTGGTTAATTGTTAGCGTTATGGAGCGGTATTTAAGTAATTTTGAAAAAGAGCCAGCGAGGCCTGAGCTCGCTGAGTGTGACGGCTATGGGCTTAACTAATTACTAAACCTAGTCGTACGATTTATGTTGGCGGTGATATTATGGGAGTCTAAGTAATAAGGTGATAGTTACGTTTGGTAACAGCAGATAACCGTAAATAATCTGAGTAGTTAATTGTTATTATAAATTGGTGTCATTTAAGTTGTAGAAATAATAAACGTATATATATTCGTTTTAGTTCTAAGTATCTAAATTAATTCGATTTATTTATAATAGTTAAGTCTCGTTATGCTCGCTAAGCTTGTCGAGTTATTTCTTTTATTTAATTAGTTCGGAACGTTAAATTTTTTTTCTTAATTTTTTTAATTTAGTTATGTAAGTTAAAACCTTTTATCGAAAATGTTTATATATTTTTCGACCGTTTAAAAATGGGCTAAGTTTTTGGGTTATAATACGATTTTTTTAAGATTCTTGCATTTAAAAGTTAATTTGTTTGTTATATCGTTTAATAAGTAATTTCCTTTTTCTTTTATTTTGTTTCATAATTTTATTATTTTATTTAGTTAAATTAAACAGTACCGACTTTATTATAAGGGTAATATCGTTTTAATTTTATCGCAACGAATCAATTATTTTAATTTTAATATATTTTTTAACCTTTTTAGTGTTCGTTATAAGTTTAAAAACGAACTTTATAAAGCTTATTTTAATTTTAAAAAATGCTTTAATTATATTAAACATATTAATTTTATAACCTTTTTCGATTTTCCGCATTAAAATATCGGAAATTCAGAAATAAAAAGAACCGATTAAAGTTTTAAAAACGTTTTGTCGCACAGGAATTATCTAATCGTTTAGCCCGGTTATAAAATTTAAAAAAGTTATTATAAAAACGTAAAATCAAAATATTACGTCGGGAAATTTAAGATACAAAAGCGATAAAAGAATTTGAATATTTCAAACCGAAATAAAGATAATTAAAAGCCGAGGTAGTTATATTTACGAAAGTTACCTTTTTTGTTAATTGATTTAATAAAACAGATTAAGTACCGTTAGGTAACGTAACCTGAAATTTTAATTTTGGTGGTTCCGGTCCTATTAATAAGAAAATTTTAAAAAGCGTTAAACGTTTATAAATTTTTTTACGGATTTTTAAGTGTTTCAGAATTTAGGTAATTCTTTTATTTAATTAAGTATTAAGTAAATCCGTTTTATTTCCGTATATCCAGTATCTTTTTTATTTCGCAAACCCATATATTTTTCTATTTTTTTTGTGTTTTATATTAATTTTAATTATATTCATTACTAATTCGAATAAGGAAATAAAGAAAACTTAATGATGTTTAATTTTCGGTCTTAATTTTAATGCGCAATTCTTTTAGAAATTTTTTTAGTATTTCGTCTGAATTAATATATTTAAAATCGAATTTTTTAACAGGTTGTTTAGTTTAAATATTTTTGGTAATTAAATAAAAGATTTCATGCCGAAAACGTTAATTTTTTTAACCATTTTTTAGTTATAATATTTATTTATTAATTATGTACGGATTTAAGTTTTGTTTTTGTTTCGGTATATAATTATGTTAATTATTTTAATATTAAAATTACTTTAGTATTAATTAATTTTCCGTATAAATTTTTATAAACTTTTAATATAAAATTTAAATCAGTAATTATCAATATTATCTTTATATTCTTATTTTAATTAATATTACACATTAATGATATAATTAGTAACTTTTAAAAAAATTTATTTTATTTATAATTTATATACTATCGTAAATACGCTTTTAACCTTTAATTAACTTTTATATTTATTCATTTATTTAGGACTTAAATACGTTAAATAATTTACAATTTAGTTTAAGTTAAGTTATTAGTCTTTGTTAAAGTTTTAAAATAAAAGTTATGGTTTTATTTATTATAATGTCTATTAAAAACCCGTAAATATTTAGGATATATTTAAAGAAAATATATATAAATTATTTTATAGTAATACTTTCATTAAAAGGTAGAAAAGGAAAGAATTTCGTAAATTAATCGACAATTACGAAAATATTATCGTAATATATTTTTATAGGCGGGGTTTTTAATATAGGAAACTTAATAATAAAATTAAATATAATAAAGCTTTATAACGTCCTATACCACCTTACTAAATGCACCACCTTATCGGATAACTATTAATACATTTTAATTATTTATTTTTAATTATTTATTTTTAATTATTTATTTTTAATTATTTATTTTCTAATATTAATAATATAGAACGGTTTATAAAAAACGTATAAATAAACTTAATTATTTAAGTTAAAAAACGAAAACTAAAGCTTAATTATATAAAATTTAATTTTATATATAAAGTAACTTAATTTACTTTAAATAAATAATATCGTAATAAATCTTTCCGAACCGATATTATTTTGAATTTACAAAAATTAAAGTTAATCGAAAAAAATCGATTATCGATCGAATTTCTAATTTAAATATACGAACATTTCTTATCCTGCTTTAATATATTAGAAATATAGTTAATAAATTATTAACCTAACGTAGTACGGATTATATCGAAATTAACTAAACGTCGAAATTTATTAAACGGTAAAAATCCTTTTAAATACGTTTAAATTAAAAGATTGTTTATTAACGGGTAGTATTTAAAATTTAAGAAAATTTTATAAAACATTTAAATTTATTTTGGTTACAATTACGATATACGGTATTATAAAAAGGTATATTAATAATTTTAACGAAATTAAATTTTTAATAAAGCTTTTCATAACAACGGGTATTAGAATTATTTATAATGAAAAACTTAGAAATTTAAAAAAGCGTGATAAAAAAGATTTTTATTATTTAAGTTATTAATTATTAAAATTAAATTTTACCGTTATTTATTATTAGAAATTTTTTTTTAAGTTTTAATATAATAATGATTTATAAATAATAACTGATTAAAAGATTATATCAAGTAATAATAATTAAATAATAATTAAAATAAGCTCAAAATAAATTTAATATTTTAATAAATATATTAAGTCGCGTATATAAAATTCGAAACATCTTTTTTTCGGCGGTTATGAAAGTTATTATTTAATAAAATTCGACAAATATTATGTTAATATTATTATTACGTTTTATATACTCTTATATTTTTTATATCGATTTTAACTTTTTAATATATTTTGTTTTTTTGTTTTAGAACGCGTTTATTTACGGTATATCGAAAACTTAATATAATATTATAATATTTATATTATTAAGAAAGCATTTTTCGCCGGCTTTTATAATATATTTCAAGTTATTATAACGTTTAATAATATTAAATCTGGATTTCTAAAAATTAATTTTGTTTTATTCGATTTTAATATGGTTTTTCTTTGAATTAAAAAGTTTTTCAGTTATATTTATATTAACGGTTTTTCCGTTAATTTTCAACAGTTTTATTTTACCTTCCCTCGAAACTTTTAAAAATATCCGTAGAATAATACAATAAGAAATATATTTATTTAAAAAAAAATTAAAAACTATTAAAGTAATTTGCTAATAACAATATTTAAATCGGTTGATTTTGTTATAAAAGGTTATATATTATTACTATATCAAGTAATTTTTGGCGGGAAAAAACGTTCAATTACACAAAACGAATTATATTTTTAAATAAACGTTACAAAATTAAAAATAAACATTTTTAAGTAAAAAAAAAAAAATATATATTATATAAACAAAATAAACTTTTTTGGATTTAAAAAAGGTAGTAGAAAATGCAAGTAATAAAGATTGGAAAAGGTTATCGTAACAGGCTTAAAATTAAGGAACGATAATATAACGTTTATAATAAGCCCGGGTATAATATACATATTTATAACGAAGTTGTAAATACATTTAATAAAAAAGAATCCGATGAATCTAAATTAATATAATATATTATTATTAAGTTATTTATATTTTTTGTTACGGAATGCTAAAAATTATCCGGTAAGGTGCTGCATCTGGTGAAGTGGTATAGGACGTTAATCGTTTTGTAACTAATAATGGCTATAATTTTTCGTAAACTTTTATATCGTTTTATTTTTGTTTTAACGGATATACTGCATTATTATATTATTTTCTACACCGTTAATTTTATTTTAAAAACATAATATATTCGTTATAAGCGTCTTAGGGTTTTATAAATCTTTGGATGTTTATATAATTAATGTTTATATATATATATTGTCTAAAATTTGGTTAAATTCTTTTCACTATTTAAATTTTATTTGTTCGCTATTTTTTAAGTAAATTATTATTATATTATTATAACCGTTAATATATATTAGATAAAATCGTTTTTATCGTAATAATTCGTTATTATTGCAATATCTGTCGGGAATTATATTGAAAATTATTTGTTATATTTTAAGTTTAAGTTTTTTTAAGTAAAGTCATTTATTAAACACGTTTATTTTGTTATTTTTTAATTCTTTGTAATAACTAATAACGTAATCTAATTTATAAAGATATTTTGCGCAATATAATTATTTTCCGATTATATTTCGGATTATAAATAAATATATAATAGTTTTATAATCCGTATATACTTTAATTTGGTATAGATTACCTTTACTATAATATTTAAATTCCTTAAAAGTATTAACAATAACCAAATTGTTTTCATTATTTATAAGGTAATTTACCATAGTTTTATATAACTTATAAAAATAAAAGATAATAAGATAAAAATTTCTTTAATCGTTTTAATATTTGATTATAGCTTTTAAAGCGTAATTGAAAACGTTGGTTTTCAGTTTAATTAATCGCTTTAGGTTATATATAATTAATATTAATTTATTAGTTAAGGCGTTTTAATTTGTTAAAAAACCTTTTTTTAATATGTATTTTAAATATCTTTTTTAAATAATCTTTATTTATAATATAATTAACGAATTTAAAAAATGTTTATATATCTTTAGCGTTAATAAGTTATATTTATTTTCCAATTATCACGAATCTTTGAGAATTTATTTTAATATATTTGAAAATAATAATATATTTTAAGTATTTTACCTTATATATGTTACGGCCAGCAAGATATAGCATGGTAGCTAGTTTATTAGCGCTATAAACGAAGATTTTAAGCTGAAGAAAAAAAGAAAAAATAGGCAAAGTCGTAAAATGCGTAAAGATTTATAAATGTCCCCATTTTTTGTGTAGCAGGTGGTTAGTTCATGTAGCAGCTGTCAGCCCTATATAACGGTTGCTAACCTTACGGTTTGGTCCTGATAACTGCCGTTATATTACCCCCTTTTAAAAACTTGCATATGATTAGAGAAAGTATATAAATCTCTGTTAATTATAAGTACCGTTTTTTTCTTATTGGTCCGGTTCCTGTTTTTGCGATCTTATTATTATTAAAGTAATTTTCGTTAATTTCGTCGGCAGCCGCTATACGTATTTATTTTTATAAGCGGATCGGTGATTTAAATATTTTAAATATTTTATATAAAACCGTTTTATTACGATCGGAACCTTTTTAAAGTTAATTACGAAATATTATATTTCTTCGGGATTATAACCTTTTTATTTAACCTAATATTATAGTTTTTTATAACGCCCGTTAAATCTTTATTATTCGATTTATTCTATTTCGAACTTTAATTTACCGTTAATTTTTTCAAATAACGGTAATATTTAAATTTATTAAAATAACGAGTTATCGTCGACTTTACGTCATTAATTAACGTAAAGCAAGTTAATTATTATTTAATTAGGTAACAAATTGAAAACGATATTATAACTACGTTTTTTTATAACTTTAAAAAGTTTTACTTATTATAAATCTCAACAAATAATCGATATTTCTATCGTAAAACCTTTTTTATAGAAAAATAATTTATTACCGATCTTTAAAATTGGTTAAATAACATTTTGTATTAACTTACGCCTTTTAATAGCTTTACGTTTTCAATACGGCTTTTTTAGTAAACGTTTAAACGTTTTTAATTTATTTAATAATTATTAATATTTATTAAATTAATTCGGGTTTTACTTTTATTATATCCAAATTTAATAAGAATAAATTCCGGATATTCTTATTTAATATAACCTTTAACGGAATTATATTAATCGACGAATACCATAATAAGTTATACGTAAAATTTAATACCGATATATATACGTTTTAATCGTTTTAATATTTACCGATATAAAACCGTAAACGTTAATTTAATTTTTAATTCGTAAATTTAATAACTTTTTAAATTTACGAATTAAAAACATTTTCGTAACGATATTTTATACCGGTAAATTTATTTAATTTAACCAGAAATTAAAAAACGAATTATTTTCCGTTATCGTTAATTCAAATAACGAATATTCCAAGAAAACGATATAAATACCGATAATATCGATTAACCAAAATTTTAACGGTATTAATCTTTTTACTTAATAAAGTTATCATAATTTTATTAAATTTATCGATAAACACTTATATATAACCATAACCGTAACGGGTTTTCGGTATATTTTTTCCGTTAACGACAACGTAATTCTAAATATTATTTAAAATATAAAGAAAATATAAAAATTCCGGAATTTTATTTCGAAACATTTTATGTCGACGGTAATTGTAATAATTCCGAATATATTATGGAACATTTTGCTTAAACCAGGGCCAGATATATTTTTGTATTAATATTTCAATTATTTTATTTTGGCCAAAATATGTAAATATTTCAAGTACGTAAATTTCGCAAATAAATACGGGACGGAAAAAAATATAGCCGTTAATTATTTTCTCGAATATTATTAATTTATTACTCTTTTTGCCTAAATTCTACGACTTATTTTCGTAACGGATAAAATTAATTAAGTCGGCATTTTACGGGATATTTTTAATTCGTACCTTAATCGGTATTTCTTTAATAACGGCGATAAAAAGATTTAATTATTTTAACGAAATTAAGGTTTAATCTTTTTCCTTTTTTTAGGCCTTGATTATAAATAAATCGACCGTTTTCTGTAATAAAATATTTGCGGTAATATTTTTTTTACCAGATCGATATTAAAAAATAATATCGAAATTAAAAAAGAAAAATCGGCCTATCGAATATAACGCGTAAAAAAACGCGTTTACTTATAAAGTATAATAAAGCTTAATAATCGATAATAACGAAAAACGTCTATCCTTAAAGTTCAAGGCAATAATGCTTAAAAATATGGATTACCGTAAACAGCTTTCGGTCTTAAATAAAATATACCCTTTTTACTGGGATTATAATTTTCGAAAAATATTTTACGGATTTCTATTTGTTATCTTTCATTATTACCAAATAATATTTCCAATTACGTTACAGGATACGTCTGTTTTTATTTTGGTTAATTAACCAAGTCGAAAAAAAGTAAAAACTAAAATTTTGCAAACGAACCGTTTTATTTTTTCGAAGGCCCGTTTTTATTCGGATCTTATTACGAAAAAAGCATTTTTTTTTAATAAACGATTTAAGAATTCGGTTATACCGTTTTTATAATAACAAAATATTCGTACGTAATTACAAAATTTTATAAATAAACGGATTACGGTATAATTATTAAAGTTTTTAAATTTTCATTTTTAAATTACTTTAATTTTAACTAAATCAATAAAAATATTTACGCCTATTTTTATAACGATACTAAAGTAATCCACTTTTTTAACGTTAAACCGGAATTCTTTAATATTTTCTTAAAACTTAACCTTATATAACCGGTAAATAACTTTTTTGCAATATTTTTAATATTCTTTTTTAAAGCCGGAATAAATTAATACGTTATCGGCGTACGTATTTACGTAATACTTGAAAAGTTTATATAATTAAGTATTAATAAACGATTATTATTAAATAAAGTTTATTTTAAGTTTAAATAGAAGTACCTTTTATTAAAACGTTTTTAAACGGGTGTTAAATATTATTAAATATTTTAACTTAATAACGATATAAAATTTATAAAACGCTTAAATAATATCGATTTTAACAAAACGTTTAACGTTCCGATAATTAAATATAATACTATTAAATAAAAAGGTTAAAACCAAATAATTTTTTAAATACTGGTTTCTTTAACGGTAATCGATATAAAACCGGCGTTCCGACGAATATAATTTTAGGGCAAACAGGACTAAAACGGCATTTTTTCGTATACATAATTCGATAAAGTCCATTTTTAAAAATGTATTGACCATTTTTTCTTTAACGGAAAGTATTAAACGGGCATTCGATAAATTAAAGGTCCAAAACCGGATATCGGCCGATCGAGTTCCAGAATTATATTATGGCCGGATCGGAAATCTAAAAAATATTAACTTCTTTTTTCGAAAAAAATCCTTTTAAATAAACGAAAGGTTTTAACAAAAATTCTCAAACATATTTTACGTATTCCGGATCTTCATCTTCGGAAAAAGAAATTCTTTGGCCGTTATATATCTTCCACTTTTATAAAATAACTACCGTTATAACGTTCGACTTTTTATTTTTAAAAGGAATAGCTTTTTAAGGTAACGGAAATTTGCTCTATCGTTTCGTACGGGGGTCGATCTCCAACCTATTCGTCCACGAGGCGACAAATACGTTATTCTTAACTGTTTCCATAACGGAGATAGTTGGTTTAATATTGCATATATCCGTTAAAATAACAGGCGTAAATATTAAAATAAAATCATTTTCGAGTTTTCTCCATAAACGTCGGAAAATCTAGTATTATTTATCGGCCTTTTCTATAACGCGATCGCAAAGGTAAACGTTTTCCTAAATTTTAAAGTCGACATACCCGTCCAGCAGGTATCGGGCTAGGAGTTCAATCGCCGGTAAGAACTTAACCAAAACTGAAAGGTCGTCGGGCCAGATAATACTTTTGTTTTTATAATCTAATAATAAGCTATATTTTTCCATCTAGTTAAAACCGATAGAAATATCGTATCCGGTATTTATATTCTGGAAAACTTAATTAAGGAAACGTCGGCCGTTAATTTCAAATATTATAATTATTTAAGCTTTTATTTAGCCGGCGTGTTGCTTCCGGTAATTTTGCAACTAAATTAAATTTTTTAGCCGGATAATATAAATTTGTAATCGCTTTTTCATTTACTTAATAAACGAAAAATTAACGAGAAATCGGGTTTATATTTCGATATTATAAAAAACTATAATACGTAAATTAACTTTATTTATTTAAATTTACGTAATTTTAATAAAAGTTTTATCTTTTTTAAAATTACTTATTTTTGTTATTATTAATATAAAGAAAACCATTAAGAAATTTTCCGATAATTTTATTCATTTCCCGATTAGTCGGAATTAAACAAATTATTTATTATTTTTATCATAATAACTTTTTTTTATTAAGGTAATCGCCAATTTTATATCTTATTTTATTATAGTTAAAATACGTACCAACTTTTTAATAAACCTTTTTTCGGCTTTTAATAAAGGCTTACCGGTATTACTTAAAATTTTCGATTTACCGGAATTATTATTTGAACGGGATTTTTTATTTGTATTTTTCGGTTTATTATTATCCGGGTTATATAATTAGGGCTTACGTTTTTGTTAACGTTTTTTATAAGTAAACTAATTATTATAAACGGTTATGACGACGTAGTTATAAAACTTCTCGTAAATAATATTAAGATTGTAATTATTTTTAAAAAGGCGTAAATCGAAATTTAAGGAAATATATTCCTATAAAATTTACTTTTATTTGTTTTTAGCGATTTTAACCTTTTAAACGAAAACGTTAAATTTAGAAATATAATTGTAAATATTTTAATTTTTGCCGGATTTAAAAATAAAAATACGAAAAACTTTTCTGGTAACGGAAACTTAATTTAAGTTATAATACGATAATTTTAGCACCTAAATTATTTCGATTACGTAAAAAGAAAGTTACGTCGTTAATCGGTAACGAATTTCAATTACTTATTTAATTTTTTCTTCCAAAAAGCTTATTAAGTAAACCATATAAATTTTTTCGTTTCGAAAAATCGGTTTATTTATTTCGAACTTATTTATAACTTTACAAAACCTAAATATTAAATTTGGTTTTATTACCATTAAACTTAATTAAATCGTTAATATAAGTTCTTTTTTTTCGATTATAATTAAAATTTATATTATTATTTTCCGTAAATTTATAAAAAGCGGGTTATGTTGTTATACTAATAAAGCAAAACATACTAATACTACCGAAAGCGCTATCGATTATATTTTTTCGCCGAAAGTGGTTAGCGTTATTGGAAGAAATTTAAAAACAATAACTTTATTTGGCCTAAAAACGAACGATTTCGTTACGCAATCTTTAAAGTTCTTCTTAAACATCTTAATTATTATTAATTATTTCGTCGATTAGCTATTTATCAGGATCGGTTTTTAAAAACCTATAGTTTTGGCCTTAGTTTAATAAACCTTCTATTTTTACGGATTCGGTTTTGTTTACGGCACGTCGTTTTTTACCGTTTTTTCAAAATATTCGTTATTTTTTGTACTTTAATTTAAATCTTAAAAAAGCATTTCGTCTTTTGCATTTTCAATTTTATCTTTAGTTAATCTAAATCGCTCTAAACGTTAAATAGCTAATAAATAATCTTTTTTAATAAATATTTAATCTTAATACTGGTTAATCTAAATCTTAATTTTAAATCTGATTTGGGACGCATTATTTTTCGTCGTTACTTATCGACGTAAAAAAATATAATACCTTATTTATGAATCGCTAGGCCAGCGGAAAAGGGAATGAACTTAAAATAATATTACGGCCAGCAAAATATAACATAATAACTAATTTATTAACGCTATAAACGAAAATTCTAATCTAAAAAAAAAAAAAAAGGGCAGAATCGCAAAATGCGTAAAGATTTACAAATATCCCCATTCTCTGTATAGCAGGTAGCTAGTTCATATGGCAGCTGTCAGCCCCATATAACGGTTGCCAGCCTCACAGTTTGATCCTGGTAGCTGCTGTCATAATATATATAGAAAGAGCTTTTTTCGACGTTAATTAAGAAATCAACGTTTTGTAATCTTTATAGAATTTTATAAATATAATTTATATACTTTTTTTTGTTTTCAAATAAATCAAGATATCGTCGAAGAAATATAGAAACAAAATATCTACATATTTTTTTACTATATAATTAAGTATTGGCTTAAGAATTGCAGGTACGTTTCTACATTTAGAGAAATGTAATAAAATATTCAAAATGTCCGTACTTGATATTAAAAGCTACTTTTTATTCATTACGTAGTTTAATTTGTATTTAATTATATCCTTTTTTTAAATTCAAAAATATAACCCATTTAATTTCGTTCAAGCGACTCTTTATTCCGGTAATTAATAGTAATAAGGTTTTATTTTTTATAATAATATTAGTAAATTATTTATAATTAATAATAAATAATAAATTTTTATTTTTTTTTCTACAAAAAAATCAAATGTTCTTTTAATAACTTAAAACGTCGTATCTAACCTTTCTTAGCTTGTTTGCGCCATAATTACGTCATATTTTTATTTTTATTTGATTTAAGTTATAAATAAGATAAATATTAATCGTTTTATTCTTTTAAAAGAATATATTATGCTTTTATTTCCTACAAGGTAAGATTTTTGTTTTAAGCTTTTTTTAAAATAATTGCTTATATTTATAATATTTTGATAATATTTTAATTATTTATTCCGGTAACTTTTTAAGTTTTAATAATAAATCGTTGTTTATTTATCGAAATCGTATTTTAAAGTTTATAATAATATGCCGGACGTTTTTGCTATATTTTTTACTTGCTACATATTTTATTTCTTTCAACAATAAGAATTTTATTATATTTTTATGTTTATATTTATTAACTTTCTTAATCGAATATTAAAATCTTTCGTTACTTGTATTTTACATATCGATAAAAAATAAAACGAAACTCATTTAACTAAATTTTTAATTCGTAGTTAAATTCTATTGCTTGCATTATAATAATCCGGAAGTTATATTGTAGTTTTCTATTAAATAGTATGGAAAATAATAATTCATTTATCCTTTTCGACGAAAATTTAAAAATAATTAATTTCGTATTTAATTTATCCGTTATCGTAATTAAATATTTAACTTTCGATATTTTCGATTTTATAAAAACCTTTTTTATTTTGTTATAATAACTATAATTTATTTATTACTTTTACAACGATATAGTTTCTTTATCTAATTTCTTAATTTATTATTACAGTATATTATCTGTTTTTAATTCGTATTTATATTATAATAAAATCTTTTTGTGTTGTTTTTATTACGTATAAAACATTTTTTAAATGGTATTATTTATTTCCATTTTTCCACCAATTTAAAACGTCTTCTTAAGTAACGTTAATGTTTTAAGTTATTTTCGAATTTTATATTTCGTTTTAAAAATTATTCGTGTAATTTTTAAAGCTGCTATAAGTATTCATTTTATTGGCATAATATAATTTCCAAGTAAATAGTTTATTATTAAAAGTTTTTTTTTAGTAATATATTTTAGTTTTAAAATTTTGTTTTTATTAAAAAAAAAGGGGTTTTTGAAAAATACGTTATCTTACTAGGTTTTCATTAAACGTTAATTAAAATTATAAGTTCGTAATTAGTTTTTAATAATACTTTTCCATTACTTTTTAAATTAATACCTTATATATTTAATAATTATATTAATTATAATAACTAAAAAAGAATTTATAAAATAATACCTTTTTTAGTTTTTTTTTTACATATTATTAATTAATCGATTTTGTTTTAAATTATCTTCCTCCGGAAATATATGTATTATTTTTAATTTTTCGGATTATTATTTATTTAATTATTAAAATAAAACTTTTATTACTATATTTATATAATTCGTTATACGATATATTTTATAATTTTTATATATTCCGTATCAATATCGTTTATAATTGACGGAGTAAAACCTTTTATGCTGATCTAGCTTTTATATATATCAATTTTCGTTTTATTTTTAATATTCTTTTATTTAAATATTAAATATTATTTAAATGATTTTTTTATTATCCTTCTAAATAAAAAAACAAATCATATTTTTTTAAGTTTGTTTTATCTTTTATACTTTTAAAATTATTTTATAAAAGTTAATTTAATAAAAGTAACATTTTTAATCTCTTTGAATCTTTATTATATTTTTAATAAAAAACTATAATTATTTCGGATATAAATTATATTACTCGTTTTTTTATCCTTAATTCTTTGCCTCCATTAACTTTTAAAAATTTAAATTTATGATCGTAAATATTTATAATTTTTATATTATCGTATAATATATTTATATTTTCAGTAATTATAACAAGTACCTAAATCCTTTTCTGATTGAATAATTTTTAAACACCTAAATTCTAGATATATTTCGTAAAGAATTTAAAAAAAAAATTGTTTTTTTTCTAATTAAATTTAAAATGTTTTAATTTCGGTATAAAAAACTTTTTATCTTTTTTTAAATTATCGGTTATCGATTTTCCAGAATTCGATAATATATTTATTCAAATTTATAATTTAATCTTTCTGATTAATTTACTTTTAACGTTTTGTTTTTAATTTTTAAAAAATATATTAATTTTACTATCGCTTTTATTATTTTCGGACCCGACTTTAATGGTAAAATTTCAAATATCATCGTATATTTAAATATCAATCCCTTTTATCGTTTTTAAAAGAATTTTTAAATTATATCTTATTTTTCGTTTAAATTAACAAAATTATTTCGCAACTTAGTTTCAAAATTAATATACTATTCGAAAAATTCTTTAATAATTCTTTTTTATTAAACTTTTTGATTTTTAGGTAATTTCGTATAATAAGTTCGACTTAATTTTTAACGTTGTTAATAAAATAAATTATAAAAATAAAAGTTTAATTTAACGAATTTTGTAATATTTAAAATTTATAAATACCTTTTACTTTTATCGTAAAATTTAAATTTCTTAACTTCAATTTTAATAATTATTATAATTAATATTTCGGCTCTAAATTGATTTTTAAATTAAATACTTTTTATTTAAATTATTAAATAACGTTATTTAAATATTAATCGATATAATAATCATGTTAAATATGATTTAAAATTTAACGATATTATTAAATAAAAATTTATAATATATAACCGTTATAAATTTAATTAATTATTAAACCTAGTTATAACATACCACACCAGTTAGCGCAATGTACCAATAAGCGTAAAACCTTTTTAGCTATCCCAATTATCTATTTTCAATCGTCCATTTTTTAACGCCAGCATTATAAAACGCTTTATAAAAAAAGCAAAAATGAACCTAGCAATTTAGGTTAAAAAACGAAACCCGAAACTTAATTATAAACAGTTTGGTTTTATTTATAAAATCTTATTATCTACTTTCGAATACCGTTTTATCGGTAAACGTATTTAAGCCGATATTATTATTTATTTATAAAAATTAACACTAATCGAAAGAAAATCGATTATCGACCGAATTTTTAACTTCAATATGTAAACATTTTTTATTCGGTTTTAATACGTTAAAAATATAGCCAATTTATTACTTACTTAACGCGTTATAAAATACGTTAAAATTCATTAGGCGTTGAAACTTATTAAACGGTAAAAAAGGTTTTAAACGTATTTAAATCGGAAAATCGATTATTAACGGCTTTTATCAGAAGATTTAAAAATATTTCGTAAATAATTCGAATTTATTTAGGTTATTACCGTAAAATACGGTATTAGAAAAATATATTTATAATTTCGATAAAATTAAATTTTTAATAAAACTTTTTATAATAATGGATATAATAATTATTAATATCGAAAAATGTAAAAACTTAAATAGACGTAAACAAAGAATATTAAGTTATAACTTTTTAAATTATTAACTTTTAAATTTAAATTATACCGTTATTTATTATTAGTAAAGAAAAGGCATTTAAGATTTTAATACCGCAATATGTTATTACTAATAGCTAATTAAAACATTGAATTAAGTAATAATCATTAAATAATAAATAAATTAGATTTAAAATAATTTTAATATTTTAATAAATATATTCGGATATATACGAAAAGTTCGAAAGGTTTTTTAATTTTCGATAATGACGAAAGCTATTATTCGATAAAATTCGAAAATTATTACGCGAGTTACGATATTATCATATTGTATATTCTTGTGTATTTTTCCTATTAGTTTTAACATTTTAACGTATTTTGTTTTTTTATTTTAAAACGCGTTTATTTGTTATATATCGAAAATCTAACATAACGTTATTACATTTATATTATTAAAAAAAATTCTTGCCGGCTTTTACCACGCGTTTTAAGTTGCCATAACTTCCGAAAATATCAAATCTGGATTCGCAAAAGCTGGTCTTGTTTTATTCGATCTTAATAACGTTTTTTTCCGAATTAAAGATTCTTTTAGTTATACTTACGCCGACCTTTTTTCCGTTAATTTTTACCGGTTTTATTCGTTTTCTATCCGCGAGAACCTTTAAAAATATTAAGAACATAACGTAATAAAAACGTTATTTATAAAAAGAAATTAAAAGTTATTAAAATAGCTTATTAATAAAAATAATTAAAGCGTTTAATTTTTGAACGAAAAATAACTTATTATTTTTATACGAAAATATTCTTTTACGGGAAAAAGCTACTTAATTCCGCAAAACGAACCATATTTTAAGCAAACGTCACAAAACCAAAAATAAACGTTTTTAAAAAGGAGGAATATTTATTATAAAAAAAAAAAACTTTTCCAGTTTAAAAAAAAGGGTGTAAAACAATGGAACTAATAACAGCTAAAAAGGGTTATCGTAAAAAAGTTAAAACCAAAGAACGGAAATATAACGTTTACAGTAAACCTAGACATAATACCCGTACTTATATAAAAGTTATAAATACTTGTAACAAAAAAAAAATCTAATTAATTTAAATTAATGCGATATATTATTATGAAGGTATTTAAATTTCTTATTGCAAAATATTAAAAAAGGTTACGCTTATAATATATTGCGTTTAATAGTATAAAACGTTACGGTTTATATTAATAATAATATTATAAAAATTTAAATAATAAAATAATAATTATATTTAATACTAATAAATAACCGTAAATA
>QJOA01000830.1:0-25259 GCA_004155915.1 Monosporascus sp. CRB-9-2 | reverse complement strand
TTTAATTTTTAATTTTTAATTTTTAATTTTTAATTTTTAATTTTTAATTTTTAATTTTTAATTTTTAATTTTTAATTTTTAATTTTTAATTTTTAATTTTTGGTGACCAGCATATCCCATAGAAAATCGGCTCTCTGTGTGGAGCTGTGACCGAGGTATAACCACCCTTCGATCGACACGGATTTGAGCTAGGGGCACTATTTCGGAGTCTGCGAATCGAACGGTACTGGTCTCGAGTCAATCTGACACTGCATTGTAGGTAATCCCCTATTTCGGGTGCCCGTGGCGGGGGGCATCAGGGGCGATGGCGACCAGGCGTAGCAAGGCCTCAGACCCGGCGTGCCACACTGATCCTCACTGTCTGATCTCTCTGCACGCCACTAAACCTGGATCTCTCGAACCTAGGATGGCCGGGATTCCAGTGTGCCGTACCGCTCATCTCCTCGTCGATCTCCTGCGCGGAACGCGTGATCTTTGCGGGAGTCGGGGTGCCGGGCCACGAACGACTCCGAATGACAGTAGTCTTCCACGGGGGCTATCAAAGTTGTCCATGAGTCGCCTGTCTCCCTGGCCGTCAGGGGATGCCTAACGTAGCTACTGTCTATCATGCGGCTTGCTGTACCTACAGCGGCCGCCGGACTATAAGAGCAGTAGTCGACTACGGGCACTTTAGCGAGTTTCCTAGTAGCGTAGACATTGCTTATTATCAATTTGACCTGTTGCTGCATCGACCGAGCCCTGTTGGCGCGAACATCGCTGAGAGATGCTGCTGGTGCACCGGCACCCCTATCATTCAGTACCCAGTCATACAACAACTCCCGGTGCCCGCACAGCGAATAAAATTATACCTGCGCGCTTCCGAAATCCGGGGGATATCGTCGACCGAGTCTTGTGATGATCAGAGGCGGTTTCTCTGACCCCCATTCTGTAACCAGGGATTCCCATACAAAATGGGCGATTTGTGTGGAGTTGTGACCAGCGGGTTCCTTGCGGATTTTCAGGCTTAAACTTTCAGGACCTACTTATGACGGTGTCACTTAAGATGTCCTTTAAGTGTGAGCTGGGCGCACAAGAATTGCGGCCAGGGCGATGGCGGCCAGTTGCTGATGCTGTGACCGAGAATTCCCATACAAATCCGGGACTTTGTGTGGAGTTGTGACCAAGACCTTCCCGTTGGAATTCCGGCCTCAAAATTTCAGGGTGCACTTCCAACGTCGTAAATCAAGGAGACCTTGAATATTGAATCAATCCAACTAGGTTTGCGGCTTCGGTCGCGGTCGTCGCCGTCGTTATGGTGTCGGCGTGGTTGGGAACGTCAGCCTCCTTGCACTGGCGGAACTGGGCTCATCAACGGTTCAAACCGTGGTAGAGGGACTTGACTAAGCGGACGCATTGCACGGTAGCTAGAATCAATTGAATACGGCTTGCTGCGCCTCGCTGCACCTCCGTCTCGGTGCGCATTCCGCCGAGTGGCGGGATGTCTTTGGCCTTCGAGATGGCACTCAACACCCACCGCGTTCCAACACGACGCATAGTCTCATGCCGGCCGCTGATTAGTCGACTCTCGCTACGCCAGCTATCTAAGCTCGTAGCTCGTTCATCGTTCGTCCCGCGGCCTCCCTGTCCTGTTAGACTATGCAGGACTGACTACACGGCTCACGGTAATCACCGTAGTCACAGGACTGTTAAAGCTTCCCGAAATGGATCTGACCAGGCTTTAATGTTGAGAGCACATTATAATGCATCGTGGAGAAATAGTAGCTCGTTCAGCCTCGATGATGGTCTCGTCGACGATGACATACCAATAGGGCATCCGGTGGGACGTTTATAGCAGCCACTCGTAGAGCGACCTTCTTAATACGGTGCCTTTTTTATGGCGTTTAAGTTAGTAGTCGTAGAATTAGTTTCGTAGGAACGGACAGCGTGGAATGACGACAGGAGAACCGCGGTCGTAGTCCTATTGCAGGCCTGTCGACCATGGATGCCGCCTGTGAGAAGCTTGCTGGCTTCCGGTAGCTGACAAGCGAGCCATCCCGCAACCCACCACCCATACTTGACCATGTAGCTCGCCACCAGCTATTCGTCGGGGTTACTGCGCCTCGCCGGTAATGGCACATCTCGCCAGTTGCTATATGCGCGTAGAGATCGGCATCCGCAGGCCCCACTTGAGACTGACCGTTAAGCTACACGAGGTTAGAACTTGAAGACCGCACTATTCGGTTCAAAGAGCGGGCGCATGGGCTGCGTGTATACGAACCGCTTGTAAACGTAAGGCGGCACGATGCCGTTCGCCCGAGTGCCTACTGCCAACTTGCCAGGGCGGACCCTAATAGGAACATCCAGCTACACCAGGTGCACATGCCGCGGGATGTGGAATCGTGAGCTCTGAGCTTCGAGATAAGGTAGCCGCGGGTGCAGCCACCTGTAGGTAGAGATAGACACCGGTGGATGCCACGAGCAGGCTAGACCGGGAGATACAGCACAGCTACCTTCGTTACCGGCCGCTCCCTTGGCTCCCATTGCGCTTCCGCGACCACCCAGGATGTATGAGCCCTCGCGACATAACTGGTCAGCTGCCGTGGAGACGGTCACGCGGTGGCTGATACACGGTTGTAGTACCAGCGCCGAACTCGCCATCTGATGGTCCGCCACGACGACAACATGCACTTGCGACATCTGAAACTGATGCCCTGATGTTCCTAGACCTTGGAGAGCACCCCTGCTGGTTTCGGTAAAGTTCGGAGGAGGTTTTTCTTTGGTGACCGAGATTTTGTATGTGATTTCGGCGATTTGTGTGAAGGTGTGACCAGCAAAATAAGTTCGTCCACTGCTCTTAATTTTAACTCCTCTCGAATATACAGGTAGTAGGAAGCATGACAATATGTGTGTCATCGTCGCTCTTGGTCTGTGTGGCTGTGGCGCCAATAAGGTCGTTGGCGCGAGCTCCTGAATGAGGCCTACCGCGGGCGCTGTGACCCGGGCGTGAACTCTGGTTTCTGCGCTTCAAAATGACTTTACGTTGACTAGGCGACCTCGGAATATACGGTGATATATGTTCCGCCCTTCCGGATCGGAGCTCCTATCGCTGATGGCTGGGAATTGGCGCTGAGCTTGGCGTTAGGGAGACGATCATAACCGAGGCTGTGACCAGGGTCTAAATTCCCGTTGCCAAGCTGAAAATTGGCCGGACGGTAATCTAGGGATGCCGAGATGTTCGTGGATATGAGTTTCGCCGTTAAGGCCGAGGTCCATGTTGCTGTTCACAGGCGTAAGGCTGGTACTCTACGCAGAACCGAGGCGACGACGACAAGGGACTCTGTGGCCAGGGCCCAAATCTTAATGAGCGAGCCGTAAGATGTTCCGATGGCATCCCTGGAACGTCCGTAAGTCCAGTAATACACGTTCCGTCGTCAGGACCAAGCTTTTTAATGCTGGTCACCAGCACAGAGTTAGTGGTACGCTTAGCTGTAAGGTGTGGACCGTGATTGACGCGGTCACTATGGCTTAAGTCGTATCTAACGGGGTCCAAAGTTACTGTAAGGTGATAGCGTGCACCCGAGAAGCCCGGGAATGTAGTCCTCCTTGTCTATACCACGTTCGTTGTTGCTGTCACAAGCTGGTCCTATGAGTTCGTATCCGCCGGAAGGCGACAAGGAGTTAGTTGCAACAATTTTTTTGAAGCAGGGTAGCACTCTTTTTTTATTTGCCACATTACCCCAATCAGCTTCCACAGAAAAAGCTTCAGTGGGCCTTCTAGGGGGTTACAGTACGCTTCAGCGTTAGTTGACTTCTGTTTTAAGTCCATGACCCGCTAAAAATTTGTTGCAGCTAACTCCTTGTCGCCTTCCGGAAGATACAGCGAGCACGGCTGGCGCAGTGACCAGGGCCTTAACTCTAATTACCGAGTTCCATAACGAGCCCACGGCGATAGCACGCCTTGCATTGCCCGGAAATGTACTCATCGACCTATGGACCAAGCTTCTCGTCGCTGGTTACCGGTGCAGAGGTTGATGCTGCGCTTAGCGATTAAGGGATGACCACATTAACGCTGCTGCCACAACCCCAAACCAGATTAACGAGCATGAAGATACCTTTACCCTAATAGCATGCCATCCAATTGCCTATCGATATAGTTCCCTTCATTACCAAGCTCCTTGTCGCTGGTCACGAGCTGGTCCTGGTGCTAAGTCTGGGTGGCGCAACCACGACTGGCGCTGTGACCGGAGCCCGCAATTCGATCGCTGAGCTGCAAAATGGCTCTACGTTAATCAGCGATCCTCAAAATACCCCAGATGCTATTTATATGACGAAGAATAGCTTTCTTGACGCTGGTCATGCATGTATAGCTGGTCCTGCCCCTAATCCATATGCCGCGACCATAACTAGCACCACGACCAGAGCCCGCCTTTTAATATCCGAGCTAAAAAGTAGCATTGCAGTGAATAGGACACCTCAAAGTATCCGGGGATACCATTTTTACCCCAAGGACCAAGTTGGTTCGCGCTGGTCACACATGCATGGGTGGTTCTGGGCGAAGTTGGGTGGCCATGAGTGATGCTGTGACCAGACCCCAACTTCTGTTTCCTAAGCTTCAATATGGCTCTAAGTTAATCAAGGGCCCTTGTTATACCCCGAGAGGCTGTTTGAACCACGAAGACCGACTTTTTTGTCGCTGGTCATGCGTATATGGCTAGTCCTGTGCCGAATCTGTATGCCGCGACCATAACTAACACCTCAACTAGAGCCCGCCACTCAATTTGCGAGCTAAAAACGAACATTGCAGTAAACGCAATGCCTTAGAGTATCCGGTGGTGTCATTTTTATCCCGAAGACCGAGTTTGTTTGCTCTGGTCACAAAATGCCTAGGTGGTTCTGGGCGAAGCTGGATGCGGCGGCTATGGGTGATGCTGTGACCAGGCCTCAACCTCTGTTCCTAAGTTGAAAAACGGCTCTACGGGACTAAGGGCCCCCCGAAGTACCCGGGGATATCATTTCTACGGCGAGGACCGGCTTACCTGTTGCTCGTCACATGCACATAGCTGACCCTGAGCCGAATCCGTCTATAGCGACCATGGCGCTGTAACCGAGGTCGAGACCTGGCTGGACGTACTTCAAAGTTTTCCCTATTGTATTACCGACCGTAGACGACCTGTGAATATGTCTCTTATTACAGGGACCAAGGTCTTTGGCGCTGGTCGCAGCTGTGTAGCTGGTTCTGTACCGACATGCGGCGCGACCACCATACGAGTTGCGGTGCTCAAGGCTTAATCCTCGCCGGACGTACTTCCAATGACTCAGGCTGAATTATGAGCTGTTAATCCGTCCGGGAATGTGATTTTCATCACTAGGACCAACCTGCTTATGGCTGGTCACAGGCGCTGAGTTGGTCTCATGTCGGCATTCGATGCGACGACCCGAAGTGGCGCTGTAACCAAGCCTCAAAACACTCCTGATTGGTACGAAACTTCTCTCATCGATTTGGGTGGCCGTATTTGACTTGGGGATGCAATTCCAGTCGACAGAACCAGGCTCCTTGCCGCGGGTTGCAGGTGCATATTTGGTACGAAAGCTGGATCTGTATGCGGCAGATAGGAGACCTCATAAGCAAGCCAAAACTGTACCGGAAGCATATGAAAGTGCTTTCATGACACTGAGCGATCTTAATAAGCTAAGAAATGCAAGTTCCACCGTAAAGACCGGGCTTCTCATAGCTAGTTATAGTGCTTGGCTGGATCGTCTATGCTGGGCCGAGTGCGACGACGAGAGCGATCCTATAACCAAGGCTTAGGCGTTACCGGATGAGCCCCGGCTTGATTCCTCAAATACAAGACGGTCCCGAATGACCAGGGAATGCAATTTTCGTCGCCAGGACCAACGTCCTTCCCGCTGGTCACATGTGCCTAGTTGACACAAGACCGAGTTTAAGTGCGACGACCAGAAGCAGCGCTATGCCCAAGCTTACGCCGCACGGGATGGACCCCGGGTTGTATCCTATGGCATTAGACGGTCGTAATTGACTTGGGAATGCAGTTCCCGTTACCACGACCGACGTCGTTGTTACTGGTCACGCGGTGTATGGCTCATACTGGACCGAATCCGAACATCTAGGAGCGACGCGGTGACCAAGGCTTAGGCGTCGCTGGGCGAAGTCCGATTCGACTCCGAGAGGATAGAGCGACCTTGGTAGCCCCGAGAAGGTAGGTTTCCTTACAGGGACCAAGCTCCTTGTCTCTGATCCTTTATATCTAGTAGGTTCAGGGGCTGAAATGGGTGCGACGACGACGAGTGGTGTTACGATTACGCCCTCCCATTTATCCGATTGACCTTAAACTAAACAGACATCTATACGTGGACCCAGGAAGCGTCTCTGCATGTTTTCCAGTCCGTGAGCCGCTTTGTTGGGCCTGGTCATGAGGTGGAGGCGTGGCGGGCGGTTGTTGGACTGGTCTGTTGGGACGCTGTGACCAAGCCTTTCCCTTGCTCGGTTAACCCGAAACCTAATCAGCAACCTCACGACAGTAAGGATGATATCGCTATATCATTATCCCGTCCTCGGAGCGCTTCGGTTGCGCTTGATTACCGACGATTAGTTGGTTCCGGGGGTGAGAATATGGTGCCTCGATGACAAGTAGTGTCGCGACCGCGCCCTTCCCTTACCCAATCATCTTGCCGCTAAATGGACGCGTATACGAAGGGTTGGCGAGCGTCTCTGCACAATTTCTAGTCTGTAGACCGCTTGGCTATGATTGGTCACGGGGTGTACGTGTGGCAGGAGGTAAGTCGGGCTGCCATATGGAGATGTCAGCTAGCAGGGGGTGCGCTAGCACCCCATATACGGAAAGGCTCCCCCTGAACGGACCATGTACATCACGTGACTAGACTACATTAAAGTGCGGTGTGCGCTCTAGAGCACCTGCAACTAGTCAGGCAATATAATACATAACTGATATCCCTTATATCTGACAATTAAAAGTCTTATTTGCTTAATTCGTATCATTATCTATTAATTAGTTGTTGCTAAGACGATATAAGTTATACATTAGTAGCAATTATTTATATACTTTAATAGCCATAATACCGACCGTACCGATAACGTCCGTAATTATTTATAATAATTTTTAAGATTAGGATAAATTTAAGGACAAATTTAAGGTTAAAATTAAGGGATATAATTTATGGGATTATATTAACCTTGATTAAAACTTTTTATAACTTATTAAACTTACGCCGCCCGATATATCCTTTTATTTAAAGAGACGAGTTTGCTAGTCGACATAAATAGCTAATTTATCTTCCGAAAAAATTATTTAAGTCGAAAAAGTCGATTAAACGGATTATCCGACAAATATTTTCGAAATAACGACCGAAAGCAAATAAGCTTATAACTAGAACTTTACGATTTTTTTTTATTATAATTAAAAATATAAAACTTTCCGAAAAAATTATAACGAACTTACGATATAGGTTCTAGATAACGTTTTTTTATTAATTAAGCAAATTTGCTTAAAATTAAATAACGATTTTAAAAAATAATACGCTAAATTATAACAAGCCGGAAAGGTTTATAATAATTAATTATTTATAAATATTAAACGCAAATACGAAAAATAATTAAAATAGGCCCCGAAAGCCGTAAAAAAGCTTAATAAATAGATAATAAAATAATAAAAGATTATGGCTTAAGGCTAGCATTACGGTATTCCCGAAACGATTATGCCAATTATTTAAATAAATTAGTTATATATAGCAGTAATGCCGATTTTACCTAATTAATCGAATTTATATATACTTTTAAAAAAAAAACGAAATAAAAAACAGAACGATTAATTATCTGGAAATTAAAGTTAACCTTTTAAATTATTAGAATATAATAAACTTATAACAATTAGCGAAAAATATTAAGGCGGCGTTCCTAATTTTTTAGGAAGCTTTTATAAATTTTCCGAATTAAAATAATTCTAATTAAGAAAAGATTAAAAATATTAATAAGGATATTAATAATTAATCGCGTGGTAAGCCTTTTGGGAAAGGGTCGAAATAAGGTAATCGTAAAGGTTTCCGAACGAATTAAAAAAGTAATAAACGAAAGCGTTAAAAATTGGATATATAAGGTATACGTTATAAAACTTACCTAAGTACTTATTATAAATTACCCTAATACTTTTATATATTCCTTAAGAAAGCCTTAAAAAATTTCCGTTTTAACTAAACGATAATAACATTAATTTAAAAGTATATCGTTACCGATTAGTTCTTAAAGGAAAAAATCGACCGTTTATTAAAAACCATAAATAAGCTAATTACTTAAAAAACAAATTAACTTTTAAAAGGAATAAAATAAGTTTTAACGTGCTTTTTAATTTTTAATTAACGTAATACGATAAACGTTACGTTTTACCCCTTAAAAAATTCGACCATTTTAAACTTAAAATTTATAATATATATTTTTAACTTAATTAATAGGTTCCTAAATTATAAAATAACAATTTAAGGTAATAAAATGTATGTAAAGAAAAATTTCGTCCCGATTAAAAGATACGGAAAAGTAAACATATTACTTTAAAGCCTTACGGGCCCGAAAACGTTACGTTTATACGACGTAACTTACTGCAAAAACTTCGTATGCAATCTGGTATCTTTCCGGCAACTCCGGAAAAAAGGGTACTAGTAAGATAACCGAAAAAATAACAATTTTATTCGAAATAAATTTAATTAAGTAATTACTATATTAATAAATAAATTTAATTAGTTCGTCGTCGAGGATATTAACGTAATAATACCTTATATAACCCTAGTTATTTATAAACGAAACGTTAACTTTTATATAGCAAAACCATTACAAACCGGTAACGGTATAATATAATACCTAAAACTAAGATACCTAAGGCCCGAAATAATCGCCCAATTATAATCCCATATAAAAAAAATCCGCCTAAAAGGTCCTATAACGGTCGAATACCAAATATATAACAAAACGAAAACTAAAAAATAAATACGTCGTAAGTTACGGAAAAAAACGTTCCGATTAAGATAACGAATTGCCATCAACTTTACAAACTTCGAAAAAAACCTTAAAGGATATAAATACGTTATATTTACGACCGATAAGTATTTAAGCTTTATCTGGAATATTTACCTTAAAAATCGAAAGCAAAATATATTAATTATAATATTCCAATACCTTTTAAAGATTCTGAAAAACCAGAACAAGGTTTTTTTATAGGTATTCGAATGTAATAACGAAATCTTAAAAAATTACCAATTTCGAAATATGTTTTAATTACTTTTTTTTAATATCAGATTTAAGCCCTTAGCATTATACATCCAGGCCCAAAACGGGGGTATAAAATGCTTAAGGGGTATAATTAAAAAGAAAGCAACTATAATACGAAATGGCGTTAAATTACCTTCGTTTTTAATCGTATACATTTTTAAAGCAGCAATATACCTATATAATCATACCCCCAAATACGCTTTTTTTTGGCAAAACCCGTATAAAGTTTATTATATTTACCTGGCGTATAAAGACGGCGTTATAATACTTAATCGGAAGCCTTAATAAGCCCATTTATAAATATACGGTTATATAACTTACGCGATAACAATTGCCGTTATAAAAAAAAAACAAAAACTATAAAAACTAAATCCCAAAACGTAAATTAATTTCCTTATCGGCTATCGATTTACGAATATCTACGAAATCTGGAACCCGTTAATTAATAAGGTTATTATTATTCGAAACGTATAATTTAACGAAAAGGTTATCTTTTTAAGTAATATCAAAAACTTAAAAAACAACCTTTTTTACGTTACGGAAAACAAATTACGTACATTATTCCGACGGATAAAACTACCTAATTAAACCCATAGCCATCCAAATATATATGTTCAAAAGGAAAATAAAAACCTAAACGGAACAATTTAATTCCCGGTTAAACAAAAAGAATAGTTTCAAAATAATATAAGCATCCAAAAAAACGTACGAATTAATAAAAAATAAGCCTATTCGTATAAAATTAATCACCCCTATACGACCGCTATATTCGAACTATTTCCGTTCTTTAAACCGTTACCTTTATTAACGTTTACATTAATAATTATTATAATCATTACGCTGGCGGAAGTTAAAAAGGTAACTTTAAGCTCCTGTTACATTATTCCATCCAAAATAACGGTAAAAAACGAAAATACTTTACGGGTCGAAAACGTAAATTTCCCGTATATTCCGTATTATAAAAATATTATTAAAAACGATTATAAAGTTTAAAAAACCGCGTTTAACGTTAAACGATTAACTTATTTTATAAGTTTATTTAATAATTAGCCGGTAAACTGCAAAAGTTTAAGGAAAATAATTACCCAAAATATGTATTACTTTAATCGAAAAGGTTTCGATACGAAAAAATATAATATAATCCCTAAGTCGTAAGGCCGGATACATAGGCGTAACCTGCCACTACCACCGTAAAGCTATAAAAAGCTAAGTATATACCCGTTAAGGGAATTATTTTATAAAGCCGAAAAGGTTTATTTATAAAGTTACAAAAAAATATAATTTTAGGAAACAATTAATTAATTTTCCGCTAAAAGGAAATAGGTTTTAAGGTATATATAGGTATATATTTATAAGTTTAATAAATATAGTTAATTATAAAAATATAAAGTACGTTTCGTCGTACGGGGCGATTAATAATTTAAAAACGTTTATAGTAATATATACGCATTTATTTTAACTAAAAGGTTATTTCGAACCTTAATTATTATTACGGCTAAGTTTAATTTAAAGTTTAAGCAATATAACGTTATAAACGCCTTTATTAACGCGAATTTACCTTATTAAATATTTATAAAAATGCCCTTAAAATACGTATAACGTAACAAAATTTTTTTAATTAAAAAAGCATTATATGGATTAAGGAAATTACCCTTATTATAGCAAAAGGATTTTATTAAAATATTTAAAAAATTAAGATTTAATTCCGTTCCTTACGAACTTTATTATTTTATTCGTTAAAAGGTATTTCTTTTCTTTTTTATAAACGATATCGTTATGGTTTACCGAAAGGAAAATTAAGGTCTTATCGATTAATTAATTTAACAAATACGGAAACGGTATACCTTTACAAAAAATAAAGACCTATAATAATTCCTTAGCATCGAAATAATTAAAAACAAAACTAAAAAAAAAATCTAATTATTTTAATCCGATTTTATAAATAAGTTAATTAATTTAGTTCCTAAAAAAAATCTAAATAACTTCTTAAATACGTTAATAATAAACGTTAAATTATTACCGAATCTTAATTTAACTTATCTAAGCTCCGTTAACAGATACCAAAAAAAGATCGGTTCCATCTTATACGTAATAATTAATACGTAACCTGATATAACCTTTACGGTATCCCGATTTGCCCGATTTAATTTAAACCTTAATAACGCGTATTATAAAGTTGCTAATCGAATTATTTTATATTTAATCGGTACCAAAACGTTAACGTTATAATTCGGGGGTAAGGATTCGCTAAATACCTAAAATAACGCCTTTTTTGCGGATAATACGATTAATCGAAAAAATTCCTAAATTTACGTTATAAAGTTATTTAAAAAAGTAATAAGATAGCGGGCAAATAAGTAAAATATAGTAACTATTTTTACAACCGAAGCGGAATTATTATCCTTTATGCAGGTTATAAAAAAAGCCTTATTTAACTTTCGATTAATTAAAAAACTAAAAATCGGCCTAAATATAAAACCTTTAAATATATAATACGATAATTAACAAATAATACGGCTTATTAACGCCGACGTCGCCCTTTTATAAATAAAGTTATAGTACGTAAATATATATAATTATTAGCTTCGAAAAACCGCATAAAAAGATATAATTAAGGTAAATTATACGCTTACGGATAATATGTTAGCTAATAAATTAATAAAGGCCTTATTACGCGAATTTTTTAAACGTTTTAAAAAATAATTAAAATTGATAGATATTACGGAAACTTTTAATCGGCGGAAAAGCAACCTAAAAGTAATTTTAAAAAAGGAATTAACTGATTAAGAGGACTTAATTGCCGGAGGAGAGGTGGAATGGATAATTACGGCTTTAGGAAATAATAAAGTATAAGAGTTAACGCCGTAACTGCGTCAAGGCGTTAAGGGGGTGTGTTAGCTAACAGGGGGTGCGCTAGCACCCCATATACGGAAAGGCTCCCCCTGAACGGACCATATACATTACGTGACTAGACTACATTAAAGTGCGGTGTGCGCTCTAGAGCACCTGCAACTAGTCAGGCAATACAACACACAACTGATGTCCCCTATATCTGACAGGAGATGCTGTGACCAAACCCTTCCCTCTACTCGGCCGACCTGAACTTTAGCCATCAGTTATAAAGGGGTTATATAATGAGTGATGTTAAACATATCTTAGTTTTTCTAAGCTTGGCATACCTTAATTTTTCCTGTTAATTGACAACGTTCCGTTATTATTCCCCGCTACCTTTTAACAGTTTTATACTTTTTATAATAACTTAACAATTACGTTATTAAATAAAGTCAGGATTTGGATTTTAAAATCTTTAAAGTCCGTTAATTTATATTTCGAAATTATTCTATTTTTTTAATTTCTTTCGATTAAATTATGTACGAATAAAGTTATAACGTTAAAAAGGTAAAAATATTCTTACGAAATAATAAGGGCTAATAATTATAATTAATATATTTAAAGAATTAAGAGATATATAATAATATATATACGAATATTATGACGGCTATAGGCTTAACCAACTATTAAACCTAGTCGTACGGTTTATGTTAGCAGTGGTATCGTAGGAATCTAAGCAATAAGGGGATAGTTACGTCTGGTAATAGCAAATAACCGTAGGTAATCTGGGTAATTAATTATTATTACAAGCTGATATTATTTAAATTATGGAAATAATAAGCGTATATATATTTATCTTGGTTCGATATATTCGAATTAGCTTAATTTATTTATAATGATTAAGTTTCGTTAAACCCGTCGAACCCGTCGAATTATTTCCTTTATTCGATTAGCTTAAAACGTTAAGTTTTATTTTTTTTTATTAAATTTATTAAGCCGGTTACGTAAATTAAAATCCTTTATCGGAAATGTTTATATATTTTCCGACCGTTTAATAATAAGTTAAATCCTTAAGTTATAATACGATTTTTTTTTTAAATCTTTATTTTTAAAAATTAATTTATTTATCATATCGTTTAATAAATAACTTTTTATTATTATTATTTAATCTTATAATTTAATTATTATATTTAATTAAATTAATAAATAACGATTTCGTTATAAACGTAATAACGTTTTAATTTTATCGGAATAAATTAATTATTTTAATTTTAATATATTTTTTAACCTTTTTTATTTTCGTTATAAATTTAAAAACGAAATTTATAAAATTTATTTTAATTTTGGAAAATATTTTTATTATATTAAATATATTAAGTTTTATAACATTTTTAAATTTTTTGAATTAAAATATCGAAAATTAATAAATAAAAAGGATGGATTAAAACTTAAAAAACGTTTTACCGAAAAAAAATTATTAAAGGTTTAATAATATTTTAACGAATTATTTAATTATTTAACCCGGTTTTAAAATTAAAAAAATTTATTACGACGGCATAGAATCGAAATATTACGTCGGAAAATTTAAGGTACAGAAACGATAAAAAATTTAAACGTTTAAAACGGAAATAAAAATAATTAAAAACCGAAATAATTATATTTACGTAAATTACTTTTTTTGTTAATTAATTTAATATTAAAAAAACGAATTAAGTACCGTTAAATAACGTAAATTGGAATTTTAACCTTAACGGTTTTAACGTTATTAATAAAAATTCCTTAAAAAACGTTAAACGTTTGTAAAATCTTTTATAGGTTTCCAAATATTTTCGGAATTTAAATAAATTTTTTTATTTAGTCAAGTACTAAATAAATCCGTTTTATTTCCGTATATTTAATATTTTCTTTATTTTATAAATTAATACGTTTTTTATAACTTTTTTTTTCGTTTTATGTTAATTTTAATCGTATTTATTATTAACTCGAAAAAAAAATATAAAAAACTAAATAAAGCTTAATTTTCGATAATAATTTTAATTCGTAATTATTTTTTAAAATCTTTTTAATAATTTTGTATAAACTAATATATTTAAAATCGAATTTTTTATTAAGTCGCTTAATTTAAATATTTTTAGTAATTAAGTAAACCATTTCCATTTCCGAAAAAATTAATTTTTTTTTAATTTTTTTTGGTTATAATATTTACTTATTTAATTACGTACGAATTTAAATTTTATTTTTATTTTAATATATAATTATTTTAATTATTTTAATATCAAAATCGCTTTAACGTTAACTAATTTTTTATATAAACTTTTGTAAACTTTTAATATAAAACCAAAATTAATAATTATTAACGTTATTTTAATATATTTATAATAACTGGTATTATAAGTTAACTATATAATTAATAACTTTTCGATTTAATTAATTTATTTATAAATAATATAATATAGTAAATACGTTAAATAATTTATAATTTAATTAAATTAAGCTATTAAACCTTATCAAAATTTTACAATAAAAATTATGTCTTTATTTAATATAATTTCCGTTAAAACTCCGTAAATATTTAAGATATATTAAAAAAAATATATGCAAATTATTTTATATCGGTATTTTTGTTATAAAATAAAAAATAAAAAAATTTCGTAAATCAGTTAACGATTACGAAAATGCTATCGTAATATATTTTTATAACTAGATCCTTTAATATAGAAAGCGTAATAATAAAGTTAAATATAATAAAATCTTATAATCGCTTTACGATTAGTAATAGTTATAACTTTCCGTAAGGTTTATATCGTTATATTTTTGCCTTAACGTAAATATTACATTATTGTATTATTTTTTATACGGTTAATTTTATTTTAAAAAAGTAATATATCCGTTATAAGCGTTTTAAGGTTTTGTAAATCCTTAAGTATTTATATAATTAATGTTTATATATATTTCGTATCAGGTTTTTTTAAAGTTTTTTTAGTACCTGAATTTTGTTTGTTCGTTATAACGGCAGCCACCAGGATCAAACCGTAAGGCTGGCAACCGTCATATAAGGCTGACAGCTGCCACACGAACTAGCCACCTGTTACATAGAAAATGGGAATATTATAAATCTTTACGCATTTTGCAACTTTACCTTTCCTTCCTTTTTTTCTTTAGCTTAAAATCTTTGTTTATAATGCTAATAAACTAACTATTATATTATATTTTGCTAGCCATAATACTATTCTAAGCTTATTTCCTTTCTTGTTAACTTAACGATTAATAAATAAAATATTATACCTTTTTTACGTCGATACGTAATAACGAAAAATAATACGTCCTAAATTAAACTTAAAACCAAAATCCAGATTAACCAGCATTAAAACTAAATATTTATTAAGAAAAATTATTTATTAATTTGTCGACGTCTAAAAGCACTTAAATTAATTAAAGGTAAAATTAAAAATATAAAAAAACAAAATACCTTCCTAAAACCTAGACCAAAATGCAAAAAACGACATACCGCAAAACGAAACCGAATTCGTAAAAATAAAGGGTTTATCAAATTAAAACTAAAATTATAACTATTCAAAAACCGACCCCGATAAGCAGCTGATCGACGAAATAGTTAACGATAACCAAAATATTTAAGGAAAACTTTAAAAACTCCGTAATAAAGTTGCTCGCCTTTAGGCTAAATAAAGCCATTATTCCCTTATTCTTTCCGATAACGCCAACCGCCTTCGCCAAAAAAACATAATTAATAACGTTTTCGATAATATTAGTACGTTTCGCCCTATTAATATAACAATATAGCCCGTTCTTTATAAGTTTGCAAAAGTTAATAATATAAATTTTAATTATGACCGAAAAAAAAAGCTTACGTTAATAATTTAATTAAATTTAATAATAACAAAATTAAATTTAATATTTAAATCCGTAAGATTATAAACAAATTCGAAATAAATAAATTAACCTTTTAAAACAAAAAAATCCGTATAATTTATTTAATAAACTTTTTTTAAAAAAAAACCGAATAAGTAATTAAAATTCGTTACCAATTAATTACGTAACCTTTTTTTTACGTAACTAAAATAATTTAAATATTAAAATTATTATATTACGACCCGAACCAAACTTCCGTTATTAAAGAAACTTTCCGTACCTTTACTTTTAAACCCGGCAAAAATTAAAATATTTATAATTTTATTTTTAAATTTAACGCTTTCGTTTAAAAGGTTAAAATCGTCGAGAACGGATAAAAGCAAGTTTTATAAAAACATATTTTTTTAAATTTTAAATTACGTTTTTTTAAAAATAGCCGTAATCCTGACGTTATTTACAAAAAATTTTATAATTACGTTATTATAACCGCTTATAATAACCAGCTCATTTATAAAAAGCGCCAGCAAAAACGTAAATCTTAATTATATAACCTTAATAAACCGAAAAATAAAAATAAAAAATCCCGTTCGAATAATAATTCCGGTAAATCAAAAATTTCGGGCAATACCGGCAAGCTTTAATCGGAAACTAAAAAAAAAGTTTATTAAAAAATTAATACGTACTTTAATTATAACAAAACGAAATATAAAATTAATAACTACTCTAACAAAAAAAAAGGTTATTACGGTAAAAATAAAAAAAAAATTATTCAATTTTAACGAATCGGAAAAGAAAAATAAAACCGTTAAAAAATTCCTCGATAATTTTCTTTATATTAATAATAACAAAAATAAATAATCTTAAAAAATGTAAAACTTTTATTAAAATTATACAAATTTAAATAAATAAAATTAACTTACGTATTACCGCTTTTTATAATATCGAAATATAAACTTAATTTTTCGTTAAATTTTTTTTTGCTAAGCGAAAAAATAATTATAAATTCGTATTATCCGGCTAAAGAAATTAATTTAATTACAAAATTACCGGAAGTAACCCGCCGGCCAAATAAAAACCTAAATAATTATAATATTTAAAATTAACGGATAACGTTTCCTCGATTAAAGTTTCTAAATTATAGATATTAAATATAATATTTTTATCGGCTTTAACTGGAAGAAAAATATAGCTTATTATTAAATTATAAAAACAAAAATATTATTTAACCCGATAACCTTTTAATTTTAACCAAATTTTTACTAGCAATTAAACTTTTAGCCCAATATTTACTGGACGGATACGTTAACCTTAAGGTTTAAAAAAACGTTAATTAACGTAACCGCGTTATAAAAAAAGCCGATAAATAATACCAAATTTTTCGACGTTTATAAAAAAAACCCAAAAATAATTTTACGTTAATACTCATACCCGTACTTATTATTTTATTAAATATATTAAATAAAAAAGATATATTAAATATATACGATATTAAGTTAACCATCTGCAATATTAAACCGACTATTTTTATAATAAAAATCGTTAGAAATAATATAATTATCGCCTTATTAACGAATAAATTAAAGATTAACTTTCGTACAGAATAATAAAGCAAATTTTCGTTATTTTAAAAAGTTTTTTTTTCAAAAAATAAAGAGTTAAACGTTATAACGTTAATTACTTTATAAAAATAAAAAATATATAACGGCTAGAAAATCCCTTTTTTTAAAGATAAAAATCCGGAATACGTAAAACGAATCCGGAAGCTTTTATTAAAACCTTTTACCTACTTAGAAAAATTCTTTTCGAAAAAAAAAATTTAACATTTTTCTAAATTTCCAACTTAGCTATAACGTAATCCTAAAACTTAACCGGCCGATACTTACCTTTAAACCTTTTATTTACCGAACGTTTATTTAATACTTTCCGTTAAAAAAAATTATAAAAAAATTATTAAAAATAAACTTTATTAAATTATATATACGAAAAAACGTTACCTTAATTTTATTTACTTTAAAACCTTATTTATCGGAACGCCGGTTTTATATCGATTACCGTTAAAAAAATTAATATTTAAAAAATTGCTTTATTTTAACCTTTTTATTTAACGATATTATATTTAATTACCGAAATATTAAACGTTTTATTAAAATCGACATTATTTAAACGTTTTATAAATTTCGTATTATTATTAAATCGGAATATTTAATAATATTTAAAACCCGTTAAAAAATATTTTAATAAAAAATATTTTTATTTAAATTTAAAATAAACTTTATTTGGTAATAATCGTTTATTAATATTTAATTGCATAGATTTTTCGATTATTACGTAAACGTTTATACCGACGACGTATTAATTTATTCCGGCCTTAAAAAATATTAAAAATATTACGAAAAAATTATTTACCGATTATACAAAATTAATTTTTAAAAAAATATTAAAAAATTCCGGTTTAACGTTAAAAAAATAAATTATTTCGGTATTATTATAAAAACAAACGTAAATATTTTTATCGATTTAATTAAAATTAAGGTAATTTAAAAATAAAAATTCGAAAATTTTAATAATTATATAGTAATCCGTTTATTTATAAAACTTTATAATTACGTATAAATATTTTATTATTATAAAAACGGTATAATTAAATTATTAAATTATTTATTAAAAAAAATGCCTTTTTATAATAAAACCTGAATAAAAAAAGACTTTCGAAAAAATAAAATAATTTACTTACGAAATCCTAATTTTAACTTTTTTTAATTTAACTGATTAATAAAAATAAAAATAAATAGATTCCGTAACGTAATTAAAAATATTATTTAATAATAATAAGAAAATAATAAATAAAAATCCGTAAAATGTTTTTCGAAAATTATAACCTCAATAAGAAAATCGTATTTTATTTAAGATCGAAAATTATTCGTTATAATCCAGATTTTCGAATATTATTACCTTAAATTTTAAAATTAAAAGTTTTTTATTATTACCGATTATTAAGTTTTATTATATTTTGCAAATAAACGTATTTTTTTACGCGTTAAATTCGATAAACCGATTTCTTTTTTAATTTCGATATTATTTTTTAATATCAACCTAAAAAAAAAAATATTGCCGCGGATACCTTATTACGAAAAACGATAAATTTATTTATAATTAAAACCCGAAAAAAAAAATTAAATTTTAATTCCGTTAAAATAATTAAAATTTTTTATCGTTATTATTAACGAAATACCGATTAAGATATAAATCGAAAATATTTTATAAAATACTGTGAAGATACGTAGTGCTTTACTGAATGTTATTAGTATAACGATATATATATTATTAACGATATCTGGAAAGGATCAGAATAATCCATGTTGTATGCAGAAATATTAGATATAGGTAAAGTATATGGGTTTAATGCAAACGCGTTAAGATAAGCGTTATACGGGCTAATTAATTAGGTATATACCAACGCACCAGATCCTAATACGCCTTTTTGCGTTATATATGCATTATAAAACTTTAGGAAATTTAATTATTTAATATATCTGGAAATCGAACTTTAACTTTTATATAAAAAATTACAGAAAAGGTGATAAAAATTAATAAAACTGTAAAAAAATCGATAAAAAATAATTTGTTACATAATTCGGGATTAAACTTTTGTTTTTTATATTAATTAAGATTAATATTTCAACCGTTATATTAATTAGCCGGCCTTATTACTTTACCGTACCGTTACGGCCGCGCCGGTTAGCGGGACCCACTTTTTCCGAAACGTTCCAGGGCTGCCTGGTTATTAATATGCAGAAATAGCTGTATTATATTAACTTACTATCTTAAAAATTCTTAGATTATAAATAAATAATTAAAATTATTACTTTTTAAGTTTTTTTGCTTTTGGGTAACCAAAAAATAGAGGCTTTAATCTGGTAGGTTCGGGAACGCCTACTAGCTATAAGCTATATATCGTAATTAATTATTACCGGGTTATT
The DNA here is from genome assembly GCA_004155915.1 of Monosporascus sp. CRB-9-2. Classification (NCBI taxonomy): domain Eukaryota; kingdom Fungi; phylum Ascomycota; class Sordariomycetes; order Xylariales; genus Monosporascus; species Monosporascus sp. CRB-9-2. The sequence continues at coordinate 5,303 of QJOA01000830.1, read as the reverse complement.
AGGCCTTAATCTGGTATATAAAAAACGAAGGAACAGAAATATGTAGGTAATTTTACGGAAGGTTAAAGCTTTAAAGTTAATAAATAAGCGGATACTTTTAAGTAATCGTAAAAAAAATACCACGGTTATCGTTTTCGGACGAGGAACAGGTTTTAATAAGGAAACGTTTTTCCTTCCGTATAAAAGGAATTTAACGGGATTATTCTTTTGCCAGTTAAAATTACCTTTTTGTAAATATTTTTAAATATTTTTAAGATTTAAGTTAATAACGAACTTTTCGTATATTATTTTGTTTAAAGGCTAAATAAATCCGTTAATTAGGTTTTGTACGTTTTTAATATATTTAATTTTTATTCGGCCTTTTTGGATTTTTTGGCGTATGTAATAATATTTAACGCGTATATAACGTTTTTTTCGTAATATAACACTTTTTTTAATTTATTTTTTTGTACCATTATTATTTTCGAGGATAATAATAAACTTTTTAAACATAAATTTAAGCTTTTTAAAAAAAATACGTACGTTAATTACCTTAATAATTACGGTACTTAATGTTATATATTTAATTTTCGAAATATATTTTGTAATAACTTCTTATCGTTTTAACGTTTACATTACCGGAATTTTTACCATAAATAAAACGTAATTAATAATTAACTTAATTATATTAAGGTTATTCGTAAAGTTCGTATTAACCGTTATAAATGACCTTAATTTATTATATAGGTAATAAAAATATATTTCGTTTAATTTTCGGTATCGGATAAATAATTTCGAAATATTTTTTAAATATTTTAAGAAACGTTTAATATATTTTCGATATTTCGGTAACGGGTTGCTTATACAACGTACTTAGGTAAACGTAATAAACGCCGTATCGGGTTACGTTATATAACTAAAAAAATTAAATTTATTAATAAAATTTACATAATCGAAAATATCCTGTTTATTAACCGTACCTTTATAACAAAATACGTAATCTAAGTACTTCTTAACAAAAAAAATTAGTTCCGCCCGTATATTATCTATTCTTAAACTTATTAACGTTTTGTTAATATATTATTTTTAATTAAGGCGAACGTTATCCGTTTCGGATAATCGGACGATACGTATTTCGAAATATTAATCTGCTATTCCGAAATCGTTTATAAAAACGTTATTTGCGATAACGTTTATTATATATTATAAACGTCCCTTATTAAGGCTAAAAAGTAAAAAGTTATCGATATATAAGGTAATTATATTTCGGATTTTCGTATTAATATATATCGCGTTATCGGATATTAACGGCCGGAAATTATACTTTATAAATATTATTCGGACTTTTTTTTACTATGCAATACCGGCTTATTTTAACCCATAAAAAAGGTTTATTAACTTAATAATCTTTTCCGGTATAAAATCAAAACGTTATTTTTTATTAAAATAAATATCGAAATATTTTTATAACATAAAGAAACGTTTTATAAAAATATTTTTCTTTAAGTTATTATTAAGGTACGTTACGATAAAATCGATTTATTATATATATTATCCAATAACTATTATTAACGCCATAAAAATACGCTAATATATTACGCGTACGGTATTCGCAATTATTTCGTTATAATTTATACCTTTACGTTAAATAAAACCTTCCGTATAAATACAAACCTTATATTTTTTTAACTTACTTATAAAGGTATACTTTTTTTTTAATACTTATTTAACGTTTATTAAATAACCTTTAATAACTTCGATTATTAATTTAAAAACGAAAATTTTCCGTTAATAAGTTTTTTCTAATTTTTTTATTAATGGCTTTAAATTATATATCCTATTTAAAACTTTTTATAACTTTTTTAAAATTAAACCCGTTATTATTAACGTTAAATATAATTAACCTATTATTATATACGTTTTATATATACATTTATTCGTATATTTATCAGATAACGATATAATTATTTAAAATTCCGTAAAAATCGTTTTTTAATTCGTTAACGAAATTAAAGTTATAAACGCTTAAATAATAATTAACATTTTTTTGAATTAAGGCCTTTATAATCTTAAGGTTTTTATTAAAAGTTTCGTACTTATATAATTTTGGCTTAATCTTTTTCGGTTTATTTCGCTTTCGTTTAATAATTTTCGTTTCGTTATCCGTTTAGTCGTTTAATACGACGTTATTATCGTAATTATAAACGCTTATATCTTTCTTTTAAGGTTAATAACGCAATTTACGTTATATATAAAAAGGCAAAAACCTTATAATATCCTTTAGGTCGGGTAATTTATCCTTTTTTTTCAATATACTTATTTTTTCGTAAATTTATATATACGATATAATAAGGAAACGACCGCCTTTTAACAGCTAGACCTTATAATTATAATCGCCTTAATACCTTAAAAAAAGGCCTTTAACGTTACGTACTTCCAGTTTTTTAACTTTAATCCGGTAATTTTTGTCGATTAGGACTGTATAACGATTACCGATAATTCGTAAGTATACGTTATCCGGCTTATTCATTTTATTTTTAATTCTTAACGTTTAATTATAATATTTTTATAACGTAATATCCTCGATTCTAAATTATCCCGTACGGTTAATTATATAAACCGTTATTTTTATAACGTAATCCTAAAAACAAATCGAGATACGTATTTAAACGATTATAACGCAAACGTTATTTTGGATAATATAAATACTTTTTTTTAAGATATTATTTTGATATTAATTATAAAAACTAGAATTAATTAATTTAACCTTTTCGATATTATAAAAGGTTTCGAATAAGCTTATTTTAAATTCCTGACCTTTATTAATACGAAAGGTTTTAATAATTTTGTTATTTGAAGCTAACCTGGTTTTTACGTTCGTAATATAAAAGCAAAAATATTATTATATTTCGTCCTTAATTTTATACGTTTTAAAAACGTAATAACGGTTAATGTCGTTTATAATAAGGCTATAATAAACGTTACCCTCGATAATAACAGGCTTAATTTATCCTACGTTATACTAAAATAATTTCTTAACGTACGTTCCTTATTTTTGGGGGTTTTTCGAAAATATCTTAATTATTTTAACTTTATTATAAATCTTATAAACGAACGGTTCGACGTTTAATTCTTTTAGGTTTATTTTTATAATTATCTTAATAATTTATTTTAATCGTTTATTATTAAAGTGGCATAAATAACGGTACTACAAAATAAACTTTTTTATAACAGCTTTTATTATTATAACCTTTCCATTAATTATAAAAACTTAGAAAGTTTTTAATATGTCGTTTATTTTACTTTAAGTTATACTTAACGCGTATCCTTATTAATATTCGTTAATTAAACTTTTTACGAAAAGCTTTTTGTGACCGTATATTTAAAAAAGGAAACTTTATTTCGGCATATTAATCGTTATTAATTTCGTTCCGTTATTATTAATTAAGTAATTTTTGTTAAAATATTTTCCGCGTTTATAAAAGATTTTGCCGGAAAATATACGTAACGGAAATAACGGTATATATAACGTATACCGTAAGATTATAAAATTATATTCGCCCTTAAGCCTTTTTAGATCCCAGTTAATTATATTAATTATTTTAACTTAAATAGGTTTCTTTCCGATAATAATTATAAATTTTTTATTTCGGATATTTAATAATTATTTCGGGAAGTAATTTTTAACGTTATTCGTAATAAATACGTTAATTTCCGAATTTTATAAAATCTTGTTACGGTTTTTTTTATACGTTATATAATTAAAAGATTATAACTTAAAACTTTTTTCGAATATATTTCGTTTCGTTATTGTTATCGGGCTTTTTTTTATAAACTTTTCCTTAATGCCGTTCCTTTACGTAATAAAGTTAACGTTAAGGCTAGAACCGCTTTTTAAAATAATAACGCCTTTTAAAGTAGATACGCCCTTTGATAAAATGTTTTACTATATTATCGTTCGGTTAAATAACTTTATAATTTTAATTATCTTAATTTAATTAATTTTTATAATATAATTAATTTAATATTTTTTCCGGAAATTAATTATATAAATCCTTAAATTTGATTAAGATATAATACGCTTTCGATTAACGTTATTAATTATTTATATTATTATTATTACCGTTATTAAACTTACCGTTATTATCGTTACGTTCGTTATTACGTAAACCGTTTTATTAACCATTTTTTCTAAATTTTCGGTAATCTTCTAATAAATAACTATATTTTTTATAATTTTAATAAAAACGTTTGCCTTTAACGTTTCATAAAGGCTTATTATTATTATTTTTCCCTTTATTATTATTATTATTATTATTATTATTTCGGCCTTTCGTATTATAACTTTAACTTTTAAGCTTATCGTTATTATTTCCGTTACTTTTAACCTTTTTAACGCGATAATAAAATTCGTTATTAAAATCGTTAATAAGGCGATAAAAGGTATAATTCGTTTTTCGAAATACGGAATTAATTATACGATATTAATCGTTTACTTTTTTTTTTAATAATAATTAAAAATATCGTAACTTATTAATCCTTACTTAACTTTATGTCGTATTCCTTAACGTTACGAATTATTTTCTAAAATTTCGTAATAAAAGTAATTAAGTTTTTGCTATTATAATATAGTTAACTAAATTCTTTTTAAAGAAAACGTTAACGTACTTTTTTAATCGTTATATAAATTTTACGGAAAGTTTTTAATATTTTCGTACCTTTTTTAATTCCGGTAATAAGCTTTAAGAGTACCCGACGGGTCGTTTTAATAATTATTTTCGCTAGGCGAAATTTATTAAAAGTAGAAAGTTTTATTTCTTCCTTATAGTTTATTTTTTCGAATGCGAGATTTAAAACGTTTTTTTAAAGTTTCCAGTTTTCGAAACCTTTTAAATAGTTTTTTTTATTAAAGGCAAAGTTAAAACGTTTTTAACGGAAAGAATTTTTATTTTTGACTTTTTTTTACGTTTTTTTTTATTTTTTTATTTTTTTTATTACGACCTTTATCGCAACTTTTATAAGGTTTTTTTCGGTTATTATTATTTAAATTATTCGAATTATTTTCGGTATTTAAGTTTAAGTCGGAATCCGAATTAAAATCGGACGACGATAAGGAGCTGGATAATAAAAAGGAGTTATTGCTGCTTTTTTTACCATTTCCGCCGTTACCGTTACCATTATTACCATCGTTATCCGAAAATAAGGACGAAAAAGGTGGCGTATAGGACGATATTATCGATAAGGTTTTTATTCGTAGGCTGTTACCGGCCAAGCCGCGTTAATTATTTATAAGGTCGGCTGGAAAAAAAGTCGATTTTGTGTTT
>QJOA01000829.1:0-25284 GCA_004155915.1 Monosporascus sp. CRB-9-2 | reverse complement strand
GGGGGAGACGGGGGCGGGGGGGGGCGGGGGGGGGGGGCGGGGGGGGGGGGCCCGGGGGGGGGGCGGGGGAGGAGGCCCGAGGAAGAGGGGCAGCGGTAATAATAGCCCGATGAGGCGTTCCGGGGACAGGAAAGCGTCCGGCGGCGGAGGTGCCGGTGAATATGGGGGGACGGCCGTTGCGCTACGGGATCTGGACTTGGAGAAGTTGGGTGGGAGTTATTGATTGATCGGGGGTGCCTGGAAAAGGGGTGGTGATGGGGGCGGCGTTTTTTGGAGAAATAACCGGTTGTCCTAGAGTTAGCTGCCCCTGGGAGTCGAGGGGGTGGAGGTGGAGGGGGTATTGTAGGACCTTGTCGACGGCGGGAATAATCGAATACCCATAAGAAAATCCTAGACGACAACATAAGGGATATCTCCAGCTATAGGGGCAGACTACAATTTTTGCAATCGGACGAAATTTCGAGTTGGCCCTGGATATGTGGTTCTTCGCCATCATTCACCTATGCTAATTCTATGTCTACATGTAGTTAACTACTGGGTACCCCGATTTATCACCACTTTGATACATACCAGGAAACCATCGCATCGGCTTAACAAGAACCCAGTAATACTCTATCTAGCGCGATGGTCTTCAACAACGACATGCGGTATTATCGCCATCCCCTAGCCATCTCGAAACTTCGCGCACTCACTGCCCTCAGGCGCCAACCGCCCGCAGGCTCTTAACGGTATCGACGACGCTCTTCTCGAGGGGAATCCAGTCGATACCCAGCATCTTGGTGGCGCGGGAGTTGTCATACTTGTAGAGGCCGCCTTCGGGGTAACCGCCGCCCGGGACGTCCTCGCCGGGCAGCTTGGGGGCGAGGTCCGGGAAGTTGCGGCGGACGACGTCGGCGATGTCGCGGTTGCTGTAGTAGCCGGCGGTGGTGAAGAAGCGCTTGCCGCCGGCCTCGGCGGTCTCCATGGCGCCGACGTGGGCGAGCGCGACGTCGCGGACGTCGACCCAGAGGAAGACGCCCGAGGGTGGGATCTCGGACGCCCAGCGGCCCTGGATGAGGGCCACGAAGCGCTCGTTGCTCGTGTTGACGGCCGACGGCGAGTTGAGGTGGTGCACGACGGGGCCGAAGACCAGCGGCGGGCAGATGGTGGCGACGTCGAAGCCGGGCCGCTCGGCCTCGACGAAGTCCCAGGCCGCCTTCTCCGCGCACTTCTTCGACACGCGGTATGCCGTCGCCTTGTCCCCCGTGAGCCCGTCCTCGTAGCCCAGCGGGTTCCAGTCGGCCTCGTTGAAGGTCTTGTTCGGGTCCGCGAGGCCCTCGACCGACAGGATGGACGCGAAGGAGCTCGTGACGACGACGCGCTTCACGGACGGCGCGTACCTTTTGACGGCCTGCAGCACGGACAGGGTGCCCTGGATCGCCGGGTCTAGCAGCTCCGTCTTGGCGTCGCTCCAGTTGTAGTGGAAGGGCGACGCCGTGTGCTGCACGTACTCGAGGCCCGGCGTCTGCATCACCTCATCGAAGGCGCCCGGCTTCGCGATGTCGGGCACGACGACCACCGTCAGCTTGGCGCCCGGGTGCGCCTCCCGGATCTTGGCGGCCTTGTCTTCCGACCGGACGGTCGTCACGACCTCGTATCCCCGCTTGAGCAGCAGCTCAAGCACATGGGCTGATACCTGAATGTTAGCAGATGCAGACAGGCGCGAGAACCCATGCGTCCTTTATTACGTACCGGCAATGAAGCCAGATCCACCTACGTTGTCAAGTCAGTATCCTGTTCTTTCTATCGGCGCATTACGGTGTCATTTTGGGTTGCGCGGGGTAGCTCCGAAGCAGAGATCACAGACCTGTTAGAAGTACTTTCGCCATTTGGTTTTGTATGCACGGTGAAATTTGGTGGTTTTTCGATATTACTTTGACTTGAAATTATAGTCTCGGATTTGATACAAAGCGACAGCAACGATGCAAAGAGTCAAAGTGGTTATCATATATATATATATATATTCTCCCGCTCGGTAGCAATGGCCCGCGTCGGAATGGCTCCATGGCGGGGTTCATTTAATGATAAACCGAAGTGACGACGTCACCATCGACCCCACTACATTGACCCCGATAATAATTACCGTCGTGAACTTCCCCTATTACCGATCGGGTTCTTCAGCGGCGATAACTGCACAAACGAGCTAAATATCGGCGTTTATAACCGGTCTCCGACAATATCCACGGAGCCCACTAAGCACATACCCTCGTCGGATGTAAGCTTCTTTTGTCGATTTCTAAGTGGGCTGATAGACACGCGCTGGCACGGCAGAAAGAATCTAGGAGTTCTATCTGACCGAAGGCCAATTATTCTCGATGATGACACTGCACTATAACGCCAAAGCTCGCTCTATCAGTATTGTACACTTACACTCACTAGCGCGTTTGCTCGAAAGGGAAAGTGGGAGAATATTTGCGACCATCCTATTGGTGCATGCGACGGCTGTTAGCTTAAGGCTAACTGAACTGAATGGCGTTAATTGATTAAAGCAGGAAAATAGCATATTCCCTCCCTTCATATTTGATTCCAGGTATAGGGCAACATCCGTCTGGTAGATACCGCACCAGAAAGTGGTTAGGAACCTTGAACACGACTCGTTGCTAGTGACTATCTACAGTAGGTAGGCAGCGTTTCTGACGGGGTCACTAGAAAGTCGCCATGATTATGATGGAGGCGGTCTACTTCCAATCTAAAAAGAGATGCTAGACTTTAGTAGGTCGTCCGAGCACACAGCCGAATCCGGGCCGAACCTGCTTGAAGCTTGACAAGTTAAGGTTAATAAAAGTAACCAATGCAAGGAGATGCCAAGTAATTTACAGATATCATCATCGATCTCCCGTGGAGGTTAATACTTTAGTGACGCGGGTGATCTGAAACCTTACCGTAGTGGATCCGTTTACTTGAGCGGATATACGGAGTCCCCACCGCGGCCGCACCGGCTCTCTTCCGTCGGTGGACTAGGGGACTCTGGAGTTAAATGGGCCGTGGGCTCAGCTGCCTGCGAGATGGCCAATGTCCACCCGTGTCATGGATATCCTGTCAACATTCCCCTAGCGGCAGAGTGGAAGTCCGGAGATGCCTAGCTCGGAACTTGTCAGATCCTTTCCCTTGTCTCTTGTTTACGAAGTATATTAAAGCATGCAGGTAATGGAAGGACAGGGACATGGACTAGTTCCCTGATACGCGCGTACAGTATACAAGGCCAAAAGGGGGACTGCGATGCATGCACACAACACTCTTGTCGCCTTGATGTCGCGAACCACGCAAGAACAAAAAATGTGTAGAGGCGCAATGGCTTAAACAAGCATCGGATCAGGTTGAACTGTCTGCGTTCGAAGGTCTTTTTGTTCGACTTTTATTTCTATCATACACTTTACATACGTATTACACTTATGCTGGACGAGCCGCCCCGGTATGCACCATCGCCTCAATATCGGCGCCCTGTCGACCGTTCGCCCTAACATGCGAAGATGAGCTCGTAGTCCTAAATGCGAATCCCGAATGAATACCGATAACCTCGGGCCCCCGATCGAAAATATCCTTGTAAAACCGCTCTCCAATGTCAAGCCTATTAGCTTGGTTCGTAAAGGGACACCCATAATATCCCATATGTGGTCCTAAGACGCCTTTTATCCCAGCCCATCCGTCGCGTAATCCCTGAAATGGTATTTGTACCTAATTAGAAGCCTTCGTACCAGCGCGTCCCACCAGTAGCGCCCAAAGCAACAGCGCACATAAATTGAATGCTAGGGGTGATGTCTATTAGGAGGAAAACAACCGGGTATATAGTACCGTAGATCCGTACGGAGATAATGGGTCTGTGAGTGTTTTTCTGAGAGTCGACGGTTATGTTGCGTGGACTGTGTGTCGCGTAATGAGAGTGTGCAGTGTGCGAGGGTTTAATGTGACTGACTTCACCGTGGGAGTGGGTAGTGCGTGGAAGAGCGCAAGTGTCTACTAATAAGACTTCCTCCGCTGAAAATAAAACACGCCGCAAGCCAAGATGCGCCCCTGTCGACCGGATGAATAGACGGTCTCAGGATGAAGGGAGGTAGTAATAATGCAATGATTACATATCGTTGATTCTGTCGCCGGGCATTTGCATCGACGGATCGCTGTACTCCTGCTTGAAGAAGTCCCCGTTGGGAATGAAATAGACTGGCATCGTCCTTGCCATCATCACTTTATGCGCTTCTAAGACTGGGGAGCACCAATCTTCATCGGGCGTGGATACCTCCTGGTGGTTCTGTTCTGAAAATGGAGGCGCCGGGTGTGGAGAAGGATGCTCGATTGATAGGGAACGAGTCGGGGTCAGCTCGGGTTGATAGGTGCTCGTATCCATATGTTGTTCCTCTGTCGCGTATGACGTCTGCTCCCTAATTTCCATCGACCTTGACTGCACGGTATTTGGCGTTGGTTGGAGATGTTGGTGGGGGTGAAGTTGGGAGGCGCACATGTTCGCTGATGATGAGGTCTGGGGCGTGGCTGGAGAGTACTGCACAGGAGAGATCTGAGTGGACACGGGGTAACCGGTCACAGAGATATCCAATCCAGTTTCGGATCCTTGGTGTTCCTGCACTGGAAAGTACGGGACCATGTGAGCGTGCATAACCGCGATGTGGGGGTTGTTCCGATCTGTCTCATAAACAGGGCGTATAGGTATAGGTACAGGCATTGGGAACTGGGATGCCATGCGTTGTTGATGCTGTAAGGCTTGTGTAGTAACCTCGTGTAGAGGACTTGCGAGCTCGTAAGAGTGAGAGTTGCGGTGACTGTAGACATCCAGTGGGTGGCGAAAACTATCGAATGTTGGAGTTTGCTGCATGGCATTTACTTGGGGGGCATTTTGTCCGCCAGCTGGCTGGGGATGCCACTGTCCCCAAGAACCCTGAGAGGGCGTGGGAGCTTCCATGCTGTCTGATCTGGAGATGCAGTTATCGTGCTCCGAACAGCGAGCGGGCTGCTCATGAGCTCGTCTTTGGCGTTTGTTTGAACCCAGCTTCTGGCGCTTCTCAATGCGTCCAACACGGATATACCTGCTCTCGCATTCACATGTGTGTGATCTTTTGCCCTCGTGGATGCGCCTATGGCGAGCTAAACTTGAAGACTATGCAAAATCAGAACAACTGTTAGAGCTGCCGGCCATAAAAGGAGGCCCATGGCGTGTAACATACATCTGCGAAGCGTTTTAAACATCCGGGGAATGGGCAGTTATGAGGTTTCTCGCCTGTATGTGTTCGTGTGTGCACAGTTAAGGCACTGCGTTGAATAAAACTCTTCCCACACCCGATCCAACTGCACGGATACGGTCTTTCACCGGTGTGTATGCGCTCGTGTCTGAGTAAGTCCGACTTGCGATTAAAAGCCTGGTGTTGCGTAAGCGACTCGACGACTAATGACAACAGCCCAAAATCAGATGAGACCGTCGCACATACTTTACCGCATGCTCTACCATTTTCCACGCCTTCACATCTGTGAGGACGAGCTGCTTGCTCAGCCTCAGTTACCTTCCTGCCTGCCATGGTCTTCACATCTGCCACAAGTGGGAACCCGAAGAACCAAAGAGCCAATGGTGTTAAGACCCGCTTATAAATCCTTGATATATAGGGGTCTCTGTGAGAAATTTAATAGCAAACACCGCTGAAGACGCGTCGCTGCCTAGTTGGAAATAATAACAAGTATGACGGGGACCGTTTAGGAGGGAGGTACAGTACCACTTGGCTATGAACCATACAAAACGGAAAGCTCCCTCAGAAAATATCTGGAAATAAGTCGGGGCGGTATTCTTCAGAGGATTTAGGTTTTAAAAAGATGAAAACTCGGAAGGTTAAAGCGAGCTCTGACGCTAAAAACGCACTTCAGGTCTCGGACTGGGAGAGAAGTTGCTGGTCAATGAGACGATGGATCCTTATCCGCATACTTCGAGTGAACAGTTAGAATCCAATAGTGCACGGGGGTGTTAATGGCGAAGCAGGGAATCTGATAGTAGTTCGAACTCACCAGTCTGGAAGCTTTATTCAATAGATCCCAAGATGTGCGAAAGCTAGCTCGTCGAAGGAACTCAGATACGCCAAAGCGATGTGTCTCAAAATGAGAAGAAGTTTGGTTCAAGAAGGGACCAATGGGCCACGTCCAGACGGGCTACCAAGTAGTGAATAGAACTACTGACTCGTCGCGCTCATGGGCATGACATGTGTTGAAAGGACTGTCAGAGATAAAACGAGGTCAGCTTCACGATAATACCTCCAGTCGAGAGACTAATCGACCTATGAATAGTAAATATTGTAGAAAATGCCGTAAACGGCCAGAATGTGGTCTTACCAACAGCTCACCACCTCCCAACGGCACCAGCCTCTTGGATGACACGGGCGGGATGGCACAGTGGTTATGTATACTGAAAGAGCCTAGCGATGAGGCCTGAGCCAAACTCTCTGAGCTGTGAGACCTTTGGACGCAGCCGGCCAGTATCATATAATGTCAATGCGAGATCGAGAGGCTAAGAACCCAAGCATGTGCCCGCGAATATTGTTGGTTATGGCCGAGACGCTCGGAGGCTAGCAAATGGTACTTCGGTCAGCACAGATTGGAATCTTCCCGATAGCATCGACGAGTTCATAGATGTTCGAGGCCTGGTGAGTCCCACCCCGTGGAGCAGAGATATGAGTAACAATGGGTCAGGGTGTATCTGCTGCGACCAGCCGGCAGATATGGTGCAGTATTTTCTTAAGTATCCGGGAACCAGGGCTGGATAACGAAGCACCGTTGGGCTGGGTCGAGGAGCTTGGCTGTCTAAACTATCGACGCCGCAAAACACCACCGCTCTAGTAGCAATCTCGTTGCGGGACGCTGATGTGCCACCCAAGGGCACAGAAGTTGGTCGTACAAGACGAATGTCGACACCGGAATATATAAGCTGATAATCAACACATAAGACCTGTTAGCGATGTAGGTATCGTAGCCGAAGGTCGGTAGTGTATGCGCGGGTATCCAGATAGACCTGTCTGTTTATGGTCCCCTAATGCTAAAATGTGGTAAGAAGTGATTACAATAGACGATGTTGGGATTCTTGAAGATAGAAAGGAGGAAGCGAGTGATCTAAACGTAACAGTGCCCAAGCTCGCCGGCGATTTTCATCGGCACTTGAATAATGAGTGACTCTAGGCGGAATGAGCAATTATACAACGTCCGCCCGCGTTGACGAGACATGAGTTTGGAGTATAACTTGGAGGACTACTTGTATGTACCTGCGGGAAGGAGGATGTCGTAGTATGTATGTAGCGCGCGGTAGGGGTGCCAGTAAAAGAAGGTTGGGAAATAGAGTGGAAGTCGATGACGATGCGCCTCTCTCCGCATCTCTATGTATACATGTTCTTTCCCAGATGCGCCTTTCCCTCTTCTGGTTCCTACTCTATGAGGACTGACTACCCATCCATGACCATCGGGGCCGTCAATGAATACCCCAAGTAGCTCCAAAGTATAGTTGACCCATACGTGTAACAAATGTACGCATGTCGTTCTAGCTGCATATGTGGACAGGATAAACCAGGAACAACAAGGGGTGAGGTACAGAATAGGAAAGGCGTTGACATGGGACTAGACCGAGGACACAGGCTCGCAGGGGGGTCGTCCCGGGAGGGTCACCATCGCCCAGCGTCACCGTGGATACAGGTGCAGATTCGCCGCATATCTAGAGATGAATAACACGAACATCTTTTGTAGCTGTTTACATAAAGTAAAGGTACGTTCGCCTTGCGAATTTCCAACGAATCGAGCTTGTATAGCCCCTATTACAATACCCAGGATGTATCCCACGACCATATATTCAAATATCAGGAAATATCGCAGTTTGACTGCTCGGGACTTCGGTCATTACGCAGTAATGAAATGGCCACCATGAGCAGAAAAGAAGACCCTTGCCTCCCTCGGGAAATATTTTATGCGCTATCTAAGAGTCCCTGGTGAATAAAGCTTCGACATGCCTACCTGCACCGCCTCCATGGCCGGGAAGCAGGCCGAGCAGATTTCTGCAGATCGAAGAGTGAGAAACGACCCAATCTAACGCCATCCCTGCATATGCAGTCTGTCAGGTACCTTAACCCATGCCCTAAGACTGTATCATAGTTAGACGGCTATGGAAGGGGATTAAATGCATCGCCTTGAAATCTCTAAGGGGGTAGAGCTTGCTACGGCCGGCGCCTGGGCATGACGAAGACAAATCCATACCAGGTAGGTAGATAAAAGCGTATAGGTGAAGTAGAAGACCAATGAATCCCAAATTAAGGAAGGATATAATTAAACCCGGCAATTGTCCAAGGACGTTGACGGCGTAAATCATTGTTCTGACCAACACTTGAATATATGATGTGATGGCATGGCATCTTATCTGTCTGAGATAGTCCCGATTTTAGTGGGGTCCTGAACCTAGACGCTAGAGCCATCTCCGTAGGGCGTTTTCTGCAGGGTGCTGGATGTGGGCTGCGTAGCTCTAGAACGTTCAGGCATCCGGAGGTTATCCGAGGGTTAGCATCCTTCCAAAGCCCCAATGTTACGTCGTTCTGGGGAAAATAATGGTTCACAGGAGACTGTGACATATTCATCAGACGCAGATCCCCCTGCTGCCAGTACCTTGTATCTCTTCTGTCATAATGAAGTCTAATAACAGCCCTCCTTCAGGTACGTAATGTTTCAAGGACAAGATTTATATAAGCGCGGACTGGATCTGGCTTTATGGAGGTCATCGTTGAGTCGTCCTCCTCAATCATTACCTCACCACCAATAGGCGAATATCTTGGTCCTTAATATGCGACCACGGCGGTGGGGTCTCGCTGCGTGTTGCTACCTATAGCAGCTCTCAGCGTATTGGCTGCAATCTTCATACCATGCGATATAACATACCATTCCCCTTGTAAATAATATTCTTGTTATATAGCAGCGGTCTCGTTCCTGACATAATAAACACGGTGAAGTCGGAGTTAGTGATCCTTATCAACCTGCAACATATAAGTACCCTTGCAAGATCGGCTGGCGTTACTTAACCTAGTAAATTTTGGGCCACATTTGAAAGCTGTGAACGAAAGGAACTTTCCGATGTAACTCCATCTTTTCTCGCGTCCCAGAGAGGCAAAGAATATCACAAGCGACACCGAAGTAAGTAGGCCAAGTTACGGAAGAAGACACCAAACACCCAGAGTGCATCAAGCTACCTACTTGCACACTAAACCCCACAGGCTGATAAGAAAAACCCGACCGTTGACTCCGTTTGGGTGTTCCTGTTTCTCCATTTTCGACTTATCATTATCAGCGAGAGACTCTGAAACAATTGTGCTGTGCCCCTTCAACCCTTGTTCTGTCCCATTACGAATTCTGCATGAGATCAGATTGTCGGAAGGAGGTGAGGCCTTCTCCGGTTCGTTCCTAAAGGCGAAAAGTGTTTTGATGAGTGAGACCCTGTCTCATTATTCTTCATCGATGAAATGGAAACAGACGTATTGATTCGAGTAGCAACTAAAAGACCCAGTCATAACCTCAACGTTTTCATGTATGCAGCCGTCGACATAGGCGCACCCATTTTCAGTTCACCACTGCACTCACCAACCCGTCTGAGATCGGTCCTCTAGTTTGGTTGACACGCCCCCACGACTCCTGCGGGGGTAACGGTGATGAGACTGGGTGGTGGTTATCACATCTCCTCGCTTATAGGGGTTCCATGCCCACTGCCGCAGACAAACGATCATGTCGCAACGGCACTTCGTAGCAGCGCGAATGGCAGTCGCCTGCACTTCACGCCATCGGAAAAACCCAAGCAGTTGCGTTGCTGCATTCGAACAAGATGTAAACTCGTCAATGACAGTTCCCGCATCACAAGTAATACACCTCCTTACTGGTTCCGGCCAAGAACGCCTATTGCTAGGGTGGAAAGGTTGCATACGGCCTGATGTGACGAATGCGGGGGTTCACAGGAGTCTCTAGAGCAGAGAGAATGGGACTCTTCCTGCTGCACATCTCGGACCTACTCTCACCAGCACCTTAGGGCTTAATACATCTAATCAAGGCAAAGTCCTATGAATTTCACAATAACAAGCCTGCGCTCCGAACCTGCCGCTATATCGTCTTGGAAAGCCGGACCTCAACATCAATCCTAATGTCAACTGGGCTCCCAGCCTCGTTTCAGTTTGGTAGAACAGCCCAGTATGAGCTGCTTGCTTTTTCTTCTCCCATCTAGGAGCTTGAGGCCGTTAGCCGCTAATCTAGTATTTGGTGGTGCGAGGTCTGACAGCTGTGTCGTCGCTCGTATGTCATTTATTTCGAAAGATATTGATACATCAGAGCGCTTTTTCGAAACATGCCAGGGGTTCCTAATGCTCCTTTAACCCGATTGGCTACTCGCAAGCTTGTTCAAGTATGGCATCGGCGTAGCCGACTGGACCCTTAACAACCAGCCTCACGTTTCCAAACCCGTCGCCGATCACAGTTCTTCGAATTCATCTTTGCATGGCGATGCTCTTCTCAGCCCTTCTGTCTCGATGTCAAACGCCGAGCACCCGCACACAATGTACCTGCAGGTATCTATTAATCCATCAATCATGCCGGTTGATCACCCAGGGAGATAAGCACGTGGCGATAAGAACGTCGTTTGGTCGGCCAAAGCGTTATGGAAAGGTAATATTTCCTTTTCCAAATGTTTGATTGATTTTACGTAGTGTGCTGCTTGCAACGGTATGCCGGCCGAAACCCTTAAAGCTTTTCGTCTGCAACGGCCCTGGAATGGTCACGGATAGACCTGCTGCCGGGGTTCGGAAGAGCACATTGCCGCACGAAGGGCTCTTGTTGTTTGTAAGCCGGTTGATATCCCGCATGGTAGAACGGAGACGGTCTATAACCCAAGCACGGCTCGGCAGGGCACATTATGACTTTCGGCAAAATCTGAGCAGCGTATTCTTCGCTATGCCGACCGCAATCGGGGTGCGGCTAAGGTTGTTAATGCCCGCATGGGACAGGATGCCGGCTATAATAGTTCGCATTAATATATGCCCTCGCCTGCTGTGTCACCTGCTGTGTCACCTGCTTCAGAAGTATTTGTTACCGGCCCACTACACATGTGGCTCAGACTAATTACGACTTACCAATAAGGGCGCAGCTCGGTAAGTGGGGGTGAAAGAACACCCGCCAGGGAATTCCCGATCCGATGCTGCCGACAGTTGTGCTATGATGAACGTAGCCTTGGTGCAGACTTATGTACATACTTAAGCATGTATGATCTCAACTCGATCTCGACTCTGGTAATACTCTGTAACACCATCAGAATCACGGTATATTAAATTCCGTGCCTAAGTTGACTTCGTTACCGGCAAGTGCACTTTTGATATGTGCTTCTGAAAATTGAGCTTTTAATAGCAAATCAGGTTATGCGAAACCGGTAGTTAATGGAACATATATTCATTATAGGTTAGCGCTGTAACCGCCCCGCTTACTGGTGAGCACGGCTTGGTATGATAAGATGACCCGGCTATCTACGAGGTATCTTATGTTGAAACGATTTCAGAAACAAATCTGCTTGAACTAACTATTGTTTCGATGCTGTGGGGTCGATGCCCCACTACCTTGAGTCTTTAAGATTTATTTATTTTAGTATCGCAAATGAATTAATTCATTTGCGATTATTTCTTATTATTTCTTTAGGTAGATGACAGATGCATAGATGCATCGTTATAAGTCAACACGTAAGTTGTTTCTACTGGTTTTGCGCCGAAGATTAATCAACACCACGCAAGCACCTTGCATTTCCCATTTCCATCTTGCTGAATGGCGCCAAGGCGGGGTCTGCCAACGGCGTCATCTCAAAAGCGCCCATGCTCACTACGAAGCTACTCAACGTAGCCAAACCATATAGGGTTTGTACACGCATACGCAGCACCAGAGTAGACTTTTATGGTAGCAGCCGCGCTTAAAATCCAAAGGGATATGGTCCGTTGAAGACTCTGGCCAATCTTCATCCGACGACTTAATTGCATGCATATGCAGCGTTAAACTGCGCAATAGAACATTGGTGTGGTCCAACGCAGGGGGGCCAATCCAAGTCAACAGGACGCTCCCTGGCGTTCCGAATCGGGAAATTCTCGTATAATTCTTGTATGGTAGCACACCGGTCCCGTGGTGGTCTGTGCTGCGCCGCGAGCTGAAGAATCCTCGGTGATTCGCCTAGTCCAGACCCCCTGCTCTATCTCGTGGTCTTTTCTACGAGAAAGGGACAACCGAAACGAATTGGCGGCCCCTTTAGGCCGCTGAGCATGTACAGGACGTAAGTTGCCCTAGAATTGTCGTAGCTACACGGTAGCTACTGTAAATGTGCCCGCCCGGCCAATGACTTCGAAGCTTTCTTGCGTCCGCTTGGGACCTAGAGTTAACACGTTACTGCTGCTTACCTTCGGCAGAGTTTTCGGTGATAAGTAAGGGTAACTGCAGAATCTCACTTATCCGGCGAGTCAGGTTTGCGCCTGGTATGCGAAATAACATGGTGGGCAATAATATGTGCTACGCGGATAGACGCATGCGTTTGACATTGGGCGACGGATAGCAAGCATTCTGAGAGGGGAAATGTCATGTCGCAGATAACTCGCACGCAAACCGGAAACCGACAAAGATGTTAGAGAATTTTTAGGCGTTAGTACCCATCTCATGGGGACCTGGAAAGAGAACAGGAGGGTGCAAAGGAGACGAATATGGTTATCTGAAGAAGATCCCGAGGCTCTTAGTTAGATACACAAGATTTAATGCCGCGCGCGGTATTATAATTGGATGTAGGGGAATATACTATACTCTCACCAGAACTTCCCCAACTCCCCCAGTTGTCTTTCGATAATGAGTCACGACTCCATCAAGACTCGTAAGAAACTCAACACCACGCCCCGATTGCCGCTCGGACCACCAGGAGAACCTCTCCCCCCCCGCAATGGGGCTCATCTCGAAGCGTACCAAGACTTGGCCCACAGTTTGTCAAAGCCTTGCAGACCGATACGTATTAGGTTGAAAGAAGGAGGTCTTAACAGCGGACCGTAGTCGCAAGCCCTGAAAGGTTTAGTTTAGGTTGGATCGCTGGCTTTCACATGACTTACGACTGGTGCGGGTCACGAAGCCACAGCGCTGGTCAGGCTCTTGATTCTTGGGGACTGGGGACCTTTACCTTTCCAAAACCCTCCACCTGCAGACGGCCATTTGCTGATTCCGTCGCCTTAGCCTCGAGTCCCACCGAGAGAGGATGGGGCCGCCCTTGTCAACTGGGTTCGGCCGAGGCTGCCTCGATCATGACATCAAGCCATCAATGCCACCTTCTCTCGCCTCTATCGAGCCCGAATCCACTCAGGCTCGAGAGGTGAGTATAACAGGTACTCAGTATGGGCCCCCCCCCACTGCAAAACAACCCCACTGGTAAATCTCGAGCAGCTAATGCGACGCAGGTCTTCCCGGGTGAGTCGCTCTGCAAGTTTAGATTGTCCGGAACCTGTTCCGTCGGGGTGAGTTACGCTACTGTGGCGGATCGGCCGGGCGCTCAGCTCGTCTAGACTCCTGTACTCTAGCAAGGCTTTCCCTACCTCTGTATGCTTCGTCAGGAGAGGATGCTTTCAACTAGCGCTCTAGCTTCGGGAAGTATAGACACCCTGTACGTGTGGAGATGACGGGAAACGGTTAGTGTGCAAGCGGTGCCCGCTAAAAGGACGGCAGGAAGCGATCCCCTGCACGCCGTGCCCTGCCATGCGGGGGTTCCAATATAGAAGACCGCCAAGCCCGTTTGGCAGGTTCCCCTAACGACAAGTCTGGGTTAGCCTCGCCATCTTAGTTCGGCGCGGCGTCATCTGTGTGAGGACTCAAGGTGCCAGGGGTGACACTGGGAACATAGACCAGCGCACGTCTCGCAAGGTTGATACGTTTTGGCATTAGGACGAAGAATAAACATCGCAGATAGGGATAGATATCATCTCGTAGACGTATTGCGCCTGCTTGGCATACAGACGACGATCCCTTTCGCTCAATAGGCTGACTGTGATGGACCCCTTCGAATCGCGTATTGTCCCGGGGTACCTGCATTTCCTGGGGGGTTGTCGTTTCTTTACGGAGTTGCAGAGGAGACCAGCCAAAAGAAATCTACGGAACTTGGTCTGCAAGTTGCACGGCACCCCCCGATGAAGGGGATATCCTGCAACCATCTATGCATACCTCGCGGAATGTACGCCTCGTTCTTTCCTCGCGCAGAAACTCGAAATAACATCGTTACATGGTACATGGGAAATGAGTAGCTAGATTGCATCAAATTGTAGCATATGCTGCTGCGACTTGTGTAACGCGAAGGTCTGCCTTAAACTAGATGAACCAGTGACAATTGTTAGATTGATTAGATCGGCATGCACCCCAGACGGCATGGCGTCTCCCGGAGTTACACAAAGCATACCGGTAGACTGGTAATTTTCCTAAGGGGCGTTCCTAAATATATTCGTATTATTACGCCGAATCGGACGATTATACTAGCTCAAAACTTAGTTCCTGGACTACAACCCGGGCGCTAAGCTTCTCCGCCCAGAGACCATCTAGCTATGAGTTCAACCGGCACCTATAGCCATAATATTTCATCGCATCCCAGAGGAAAGATGTCGAAAGCCAACTTCATAACATCGTATTCTTCGTAAGCGCAAGCTTTCATGATTGGATTACTCTTCTGAACGCGGGGTACGGGAGCCACCAGGGTAGTTAGTCACCCCGCGAGCCCACCCGGGATCTTCCGGTAAATAGCATAGCTAAGTGAGTAACACCGGGCACAGGACAAGAGTCTTCCGAGGCTGGTTACATAGGCACAGTCGGGCCGGTTCGGGGGAAGAGAATAGCCAACCGAGTAAAACCCTTATCACACCGTCGATATCAGAGGTTATCAGCATTTGAACCTTCAAATTAACCTGCGTCCCTCCCGTCGAGCGAAGCCACAGAGGGTCGATAGTGTGCGCGCCCTTGTCCCTTCATGGACACACACCCCCTCAGCCGCACAGGCGGGGAAGCGCGACAGAGATCCCCTAGCCCAGGACTGACCACAAGGTCACAATATCCACGGCAGATGCAAGCGAGCGTGAGGTTGTGACCCGTGCGGCGCCTTTTATTAGCGAGATCATCATGATGCGATTTTCCACTTCCCCGGCTGGAATCAAGATGCAACAATGCCGCCCCCCTCGTATTTAACTAGCTTTATCGGAAGTGGACATCCCTTAGCGCTAGGGGACGCAGGAGACTCCCGTGGACCTGCCTGCATTACATCCGGGATGATCGCGGCAGGTTTTCCGTACGTAATAGTGGTCACAAGGGCTGTGGGTTGACTGCATACGCTAATGCCTTTCTCATTAGACTGAAGACATGCCGATACATAGCACCACGACTTCCGCATAGGGCTGGCGGCGGGCCGGTGTCGGGACGGACTACTGTACTAGAGCATTGTGTTAGGGTAACTTTTCACACGTAATGAGGTCGCTGCGCTACTGGCCTTACCACACCTTTCCATATCGGGTTAGTACATTTTTGCCACAATCCGTTATTAACTGCCGAAAATGCTGCTTTTTATTGGTTAAAGAGCACCAATAGGGCAGTCCCGGTATCGCTATACTGAATTTGTATAAGACGGCCATTAGCGCGACCTACTGCTACCTGATGGTGCGAAAGATTTTCGCCTGATATTATACTAGGAAGTGGTACTTCGATGGATCCATTAAATCTCCCCCACAAGCGCGAAGATGATCAAACTTGACCGATCCTCGATCGGCTATAGTTCTAGCTTTAGCGCGGCAATTTCAGCTGGGGAAGGCATCGTGTCATATCTCAGTTGTAGATCTGGTAGAATAGAGAAATAGATACACTACCATTCTTATGTTTAGCAACAGACCTTTGGCACCTGACTTAGGTAATCCTCCAGCAACGCTTCATAGGACAGCCGTACAGCAAAACACAATTGCGTCATCTCATCCACCAATCGCTCCTTTTCCTACGTGAGATATGCTCAAGGACTGTTCCTAAAGACAATTTGTATGAGCTTCGATAAGCGTCGGCACCGTAGTAAGTTCTCGCATCGCTGGAACCCCTGGTTTCAGTAATCTCCGTTGTCAACGTCATCTTTTATCAAAGGAGGTAGCCTCGATAGCAAAAGGTGAAGTCGAGAATAGAAGCCTTGGTACGGAAGATGAAGTGAGCCTCCATGGAGGCCTACAGCAAAAGGTAAGAGGTAGGTGAAAAGTACGGTACCCAGGCGATACCTCCCAAACGAGGCGGACTAGCGCATCCAGCGAACCTGACTTAGCGGCTCGGGATAGGCTTCCGATGTCATCTCCGTAACGCTAGTGTCTGTCTAAAAAATCTCCGCATTTTTGTTCCGGTACCTGAAACGCACTCCTAGATACTTAACCTTAGCTGTATGTAGATACACATGCCGAGCTTCAAACTTTCGGCACCAGCGCTACTGTAAGTGCAGCATCCTTCAAAAGCCTACTTGAGAATACAACTTACAGGGATATTCTTTATTAGTTACCTCCACCATCCCACAAGATGCCCTAAACAGCTAGTAAGTATACACCCATAAATTTTGTATGCAAAAATGCCTATCAATTTCTTTGCTGCCTTCCACTACTTTTAACGTACGCTTTCTCCATCCCGCTTGTTAGAGGCGTCCGGCAGCTTTAATTAACGGCAACATTTTGCGAAGGCGTTGTTCTTGCTATACGGAAGCTGGGCTTTCTGTCTATAATAAAAATTCCGAAAAAAAGCTTAATTTGAAAGCAGATACAGCTATTAATAAGTTAATATAACACTATATACAGGTTATAGTAATAATAGCCCAGAAACATGTAAAATCAGGAAGATTTTCATACAAATTCCATGGAAACCCACCTACTAGCCGTAATGGAAACAAGTGGGCGTTGGAGGTAACTAGCAAAGAATACCCTGTGGGTTGTACGCATGCAACCAAGAGATGGCGTTACGTACATATATGTAGGCACTGCCAAGGTAATGTACATTCTGCGGTGGCCGGAGAGAACATCGTGCTGCCATTGACTTGATCAATGCGTAACCAATCCGTAGACAACAAAGCCGTCGGCTGCTGTTACCTCGTGCGAAACCCAGTTTCCCACGCAGGTCATAGGAAGATGTAGAAGAGAGAAACTCCTCGGGCTACTTAGGAGAACCGCTCCCCGAGAACAGGGCCTGTTCTAAGCTATGCGCGATTTCCATGTCCTTATCGTCACCTCCCGGACACCAAGGAACCGGTACTGAGTCGAGGCGAATCAGAGTCTGCGGCCTGACGAGGAGCACATACATATGCATCTGCCGTTCCGTGACTGGAGGCTGCTGCAGTTGCTCATGTGCGTCTGCATTGCTACCGCTACCTCTCGTTACCTGGTTCACCGACTGGTTGCGGCCGACGTCTATGCATTGAACTCGACAGAGAACTCCCCCGATCCGTAGCAGAACCTCAGCCACCAGCGGTGCGGTCGGAGGTGTGAACACAAGTGCTGCCACGCACGCCACGAACCAAGATCTTCGAGCTATCCAAGTAACTTTAGAATCTGCGCTCTTCAAGCTTTTGCATGGTCGCGCGGTCCAATGGCGGACGTTAAGTGCATTTCCCGTGGCCGCCAGTTCGGCCGCAGCACTGCGCGGGGGTTCGGGTCACGATAGAGGGGCAAAGCCAAGTGCCTGCCTTCCGGCCTCATAATCGAGAACTAATTTAATACCAGCAACAAGGCATTTATCCTACAGAGAGGTAGGCCCGCTATCACCTGTCCACCGATGCCACCGGATGCACCGACCCCGGTTCAGTGCCGGGGAATTAACGAATGGGCACTTGAAACGGAAGGTGGCGGTGAAAGATGCAGTGAGACGGGGTCGGGGAACGAGCCGATGGTGTGTAGTGTATAGTACCTATAGTCTGGCCAAGAAGGGCAACTCGCGATTGCCCGTCATGAATTCGCAACAGCTCGTTTCCGTTACAAAATGACGGATTTATCGGTCTCGCCAGCTAGCTCACATGTAACCACGTCTAAAGCTGCACTGAAAGACGAGCGGGAGGATTAGACGATGCCTGGCTGGCCGCCCCCCTTGCGGGTAGCTGACGATCCCTGAGCCAGGGATCACCAAGCTCCCGCCAAGTACGAGGCTGCGTCGGGGACATAAGCCTCAGATAATGCCGCCCGCGTATGGCGACAAGTTTGCGTACCTCTGTTGCTTTCAAAAACTATCAAAAAGGGGCAGGAGCAGCTCTAGGGGGGTCACCGGTGAGTGTCCTGCAGCTTTTGCACACAATAGCCATGTGCGGGTCACAACACGCCAGCAAGGGGAAATGCAGTCAGCATCACCATTGATACAGATCCATGCAGAAAGACCGCTCGACTCTCTTCTACTGTACCGACTCTGCGCTTTCCGGTCAAATTCGCCCGGCTCTAATTACTTTCACTATTGCATCTCGTCTGGGCCAAGCCGTTCACAAATATTCTCCGATATGACGACGATCTGGCTTCCGTAAGCTACATGTTTACTGCAAATCTGAACGCGAGGGATAAATCACACCCTTTTCGAGGTACTAACCGGTAACCGATGCAGCAACATACTAGATGCGGTGAGGCTTATGATACCGGGGCACAAGCTGCGAATGCGTGGCGGAGAAATAGCGATCAGGGGCAGGCAACACTCGATATTGCTTTGGGACCCCCAAGCCACGCGTTTCAGGGAATGCCTCTTATCCCATCCGCTGAGTGGGCGTTACCAGTCATTTCATCACGTTCCGGTTTCCTGATAGATTCAGATTCAATCCCCTCTTGAAGAATCGTGGCGTTATCGCCACGCTACCGGCCAGACGGCTAGCCAACCAGGCCAGAACGGATCTCTGCATCCGTTCCCCTGACTAGATGCGCGGAGGGTAGGTGGGACGAATGCTGGACAATTGTGTCACAATCGGTTATAGGATCGCCTCGCTCTCACGTGCAAGATAGATATCTGCATACGGTGCGGGATCAAACCATCCCCCTGGGAGCCGTCAGGCTACGATATGCATCCAAACGGGCTATATGTTTTTATAACGCAAGGTCAAGGCGCAGTCGACCAACAAGCACTTCCAGAAGCCGGGCAGCCGTAGTCTTCGCTCCCGTGCTATGCGTGCAAGGCTAACTTCTGTTTTCCTATCTTCTGGTCTGTACCAGTCACCTCACGTTATCACACGATCCTCTTACCGTCGCCGAGTCATGAGCTTTGCTTGGCTCTTTTTTCAGGGGACCAAACCTCCCTAAAGGAAAGTACTAAGGCCGGGCTCCACGAGTGAGAGTTTCCGGAGACCTTGGGACAATTCAGGACAAGGTAAGTCAAAGGGTTCCTTATGCTCATGATCCTGAGATGAATTCCGTCGTACGGAGACTCCGAAACCAGGTCCCCTTTCGCCACTATACCACTAGATGGGGATGCGGAACCGCAACGCTGGGTGGCCATCGATGACACACCACCCCCCGAGCGTTCAAGGCCCTCAACTAGGTATTGCAGTGAAGGCGCGGGCTGGAGCACCCTCGCATCGAAGCGAGCCGTATCCACTGGACTGGTATGAAATGGGGACGCTGGGGCGGTTGGCCCCTTTACCCCACTAGTTCTTCATGCGTCCAGCGCAGAGGAACTTTGAGGCTGTCGGGATCATCAGTGTACATGGGGGATGGTGCGGCTTGGGGCCTCGGGTGGCTTGAAGCCAGGACGTATATAGTAGGCTGTTTCCTCCACGGAATGGTCAGTGTTCCGCTCATCGCTCATCTTAGCATGAATTCAAGACTTAGAGTCATTCCAAGTTCGGAGTCATCAAACTTCTCATCATTATCTAGACACCTACACACACTGCACTCCGCAAGAGATTGCACTTCGTCTCAAATGAAAGAGGGCAACAGATAGCCGTAGAGACTATAGTCTGGTGATTTTATTCTGAGCGCATCTCGGGGACTCCAAATACTAACCCTATGTCTGGAAGCAAGGCCACGGGCGCTGGACCCCCTTTTCTTGTAACTATCATATATAAACAAGGTCTGCGTTTTCTAGATGTCGTGCTCAGTCGGAACGAAATCATCGATGGCCTTCAAGGAGTAGGGCACATTTTTATGGTATACAAGTTATTCCATAGCCTTCTTGAAGCCTTCCCTGCCCAAGGCTAGCGCACAACAGCAGTAAGATCAGTTCCCTTCAAGCTTATCGAGAAGGTGGGATAGATAGAAGATCAACTAGTTATAAGCAACTTCTTCACCGCTTAACAGATAGTCTTTCTTAACCTTGCAGTACCCACGCGAGTTGCATAAGGGAGGCTCAGCCAGTCTAACCCCTGAAGTCACGGACTTGACGGCTGATAGATCCCCTTCAGAGTTCATAGGCATGCATTCCGTATACCACTAGACATATTCGTCCGCAAGTACTCTAGGCTCTCACCTGCTTCGCGAGGAGAGTGTCCCTACCCCATACATCTCAGGGCCTCAGCCATTCTTAACTCTAGGCATTAAGTTCTGGTTCTCCGAGTAAGGCGGCCTCCGTCGCAGATATGCCTCCACTTCAGCTCCCTTACATGCGTGGTACTCATCTCGACTAAGTGGCTGCAGGATCTCGCTCGCCTATATTCGGTACCCATGAGTTTGCGCATCGCTGCGAGTAATCTATCGCTCCAAGTCCCAAGCCAGTACCCCTACGGTCCAGGGATCCGTTCATCGCTGCTGGTTTGCCCCAAGTCTCACCGTTACTGCCAGAATATGCCGACCTTCTCAAATATCAAGGAGCACCTCTATCCTCAAGTTAACTCAACCCAGACGCCTACTCAGGATCTCGCAGGGTGCCCGACGTCGAGCATCGCGAGCGGGAAACGCATGGCTAGGGCTCGGGAAATCCTGGTTCCTAAAGTAGGGTGATACCACGTGAACCCGTGTCACTTATCACAGCAGAATGCAGGTACCTGAAGCCGGGCCGTCCTGCTGAAAGGACAGCCCTACCTACCGCCCGCGCCATGCAGGGCGCAGTGCACGGAGACAGGCGCATGTGCTCCGTGCGATTCGACTCTATCCATTCATTTCCCTGGGATGCGTTACCATGGCAACGCCGTTCAGCATGCAATATCGAAGGTGTAGTTAGCCCTATTTCCCTGCTCTCACGACACATTGTCGTAGGACTTAGCGAGCGTCATACTGGTAGGTGGTTAGGAAGGCGGTTGTGGCAGGGTGCTGTACTTAGAAATCTCGCATCTTATCTTTTATTATGTTGTTAAGACGATGCCTTGTTCCAGTTCGAAATATCATCAGCAAGCGAAACCAACCATAACCCACACCCGCAGACTGCTGGTTTCCTAAATAAGATACTAGGGGCGAGGTGTCCCGTAGTCTTCCAAAGAAGCTAAGGACAGTTTCCGGAGCGAAGCCCAACTGGATCCTGGACCCTGCATTGTCTCTTGGGTGAGGCCATCATCAGAGGTTAGATGTTTCTCCTTCCAGAAGAAACCAAGTTTCTAATGTGATAGGCTAGGAAATATACCGGAATGGAACGGGTAGGCAAGACAGCTCTCATATTTCTCTCGATCTCCTTGCCCAGGCACCCTACGTAGAAATCTCGGGTTCCCGAGGAAGACAGGACTATCTTCTCGGCCAGCAATCAACAGGTGACCGACATCTCAGGTTGAAGTTGGTGGGACTCTACTATGAACCAGGCTCGACATATCATTTCGAACTCGGGGCCCTGCGACTGGTAAGCTAGTCTACACGCAGGGTATCATGAGCAGTGTATCAAAGGGCTTAATGACTCAGGCGGACTAAATCGGTCCATATTGGGAGAGGCAATCTCTTACCTGGAGGCAAAGATGCTGCTGGGATCCTGGTTCTAGGGCTTGTCCCCTTATGGATAGTTTAGAGCCTGGTTTCACGGATGCCCCTGAGTAGACGGTGCTAGTCATAACAGAGGGCATAATAATTGTAAGGACGACTCAAGAAATGGCTTGCTTGGTAAGGCTTAGCCCCTAAGACTATTAAACTTATTAACTAGCATTGCTATTAGACGCTGTTGGCGAAGTGTCCCTTGGTGCCTAACTGATCATGGCGAAGCGGAAGGTCATGCCCTTGCTCACTCTTACAATTATGGAGACAACTACCCCCCGCTGCGGTTGGTAGTGCTGCCGTTGACGCCGCGCAACGAGGCAACTCATAAAATACACCCCCCCGGCCTTCTCCATGGGCTTAGAGAAGGATAGTCTGGCTCGTGGCGTGCTGGGTGTTTGCCGCGTGGTCAGCATCGTAGCCCTTATGTGCCTGAGCGTAGTAGCGCCCCGCAGGAGGCGTAAGGCTCTTACGGATGCGTCTGCTGTAACCCGGCAACCAAGTATAGGCAGAGTAGGGTTCTCAGTCGCCAAGGACGAGCTCGCCGAATCGGCCAACGACGATTGCTTCTGCTCGATGTTCCTGGCGGTTGGCAAGAAAGCCTGTGATCCGTCGGACATTGACTTGTGACATTGTGGTCCTTCGGATTGGAAGGCAGAGAGGGCAATTCAGGATCTCTCTGAACGAGTCCGCGTAGTGCTGTCTGGATATGGTTGGCTGTGCACGGAGGCGAGGATTCCGTGCCGATAACGGCGGAGGAACCCCCTGATAGCTAATGCATAGACCAGAGCTATCTTCGTCAGCACTGTCCTGGTTGCCAACATCGAAAAGGTAGCCGTTTACCAGAACCCCCGAGAGTGATATGACTATAGCTAATTCGTGGTTACAGCAATGCCACGCGACTCGTGAAGCCTGCCAGCAGCCTGTCCTACCCACTCTCCCGACTAGAATTTTCGACGTGGGAAGCGCGTATAGCGACCCTTGCCTCTTCATCTCCCATGGTCAGGTCGACCGCTATCTTGCCCAGAGCCATCGATGGGAAGCGCCAGGTCCTCATCGCAGACAATTAGCCTCTACAAGGCAGTCACCGCATATCTAAAGGCATGTCGTTAGCTAGATTCCCAAGACCTTCCAAGAGGCGGTCGAATTCACTGAGGCGCTGGGTATACAATATCTATTGGCCGACTCCATGCATCCTACAAGGTGACGCCGACGATTGGCAAAGTGATTCAGCCCAGATGGGCCACTATTACGCGAGCACTACGCTACCGGATTCGCCGGAGAGCTACTGACAGCCATGCCGGCTTGTTCCGAGCGAATACAGATGAGGATAAGCTAAAGCAGGTAAACGGCACGGTGGGATACCAGAACCCGGAGTCTAGAGAGCTGCATTCCGTGTTGCTGCAAAAATCAACTACTCACGGATCTTGCCTCTTTAATCGCTCAGATTCCACTTAAGGGGGCAAAGTTGCATAATGCAGGAGGAGCTACTCTCCCGCCTCAGGATCTGCTTCTCGAACCACGGAGCTGCACCGGAAATGCAAGTTCCTGTCGCGGTGCAAATGCGGTCACGAGTCAGTCGTAGACCAAAACAAGAGGGTTACGTGCATGGCTGCGGGGACATAGCATCTCTCCGACTCGAGGTATCACGCGTGTCAAGTTCGAATACGGAGTCCAACAAACTATGGCGACTGCGGATACAATCCTATACGCTCCGCTTCTTAACGAAGGAATCGGACGAACCCAGCGCACTGGCCGGTATCGCATCGCAGTTCCTTAGAAGTATAGGGGACTATCTCGCTGGTATGTGGCGTCAGGATATCGAGGTTGAGCACCTGTGGTCTCTCGCCGTAGACTACAGACTCTGCCACCGGCACTAGTTCTACGCACCGTCGTGATCGGGGACGTCCGTCACGGAATCCGTGAAGTCCAGCTCGTACGACGACGCTTGCAGCGCCATAGAACAGAATCCGCTAGAATCAGTGACCTCTGGATGGTTACAGATGACGGGTTACGCCGCATTGGTCGAAATAACTCGGAGAGAAGCCCCTGCCATCTCTCCTGCCTCTTCCGCCTGGTGGCAACACGGATGTTGCGAGGTCCCTGTCGCCGATGACAAGACGGTACACACCTTAGTCGTTGAGCCACACGCCGATGTAGCAGATCCACACGTCGTACAGAAACCTCGAGTCACTCGCCTTCGCCTCGACGCTCCGGAGGACTGGGAGGGGTCTAGCAGCGAACCGCTCGGGTCTACAATACCTTTATTTAGTAGGGGAAGTCGGTGGGCTGCGGCTCCCATCGTACACGGACATGACTGGCCTTCTCCTACGGCAGCCCGAAAGCTTCCTTGGGTGCTGGGAGCGCGTCTGCCTCGTAAAACCGGAGGGCTGCTGGACTGACTGGCAACGCGCTTCGACACTCCAGACGCTCAAACTGGTATGACGAGCGCCTTCTTCGATTAATGGGAAGGATTCTCGCCTAATGGTCTTCTCATGTCAAAATTAAGGCATGGCGCCCGGGGCATCAATTGACCCGGGTCGCAGGCAGATCTGCTCTTAACATGGCTAATATATGTAGGAACAATCCATCAGCTTTTACGCTTATCCGGTCAAGCTAATCCCACTTTCGTTTTATAACACTACATTTTATAGCTTCTGTGTAATCACAAGGCGAGTATCTATTGCTTTATGGGTATCAGCAAAACACGGAAGAGCCCGTCGCCTAGGGTACTACGAGGGGCAATTTGAGGTCTTCATGCATAACGGCATCCCAGGGCAATACACAAATTACCTAATCCGTCCAGGCCTTGAAACTGAGAGACTGGCGACGAGAATGCGGCTGGGACCTACAAGAGCCATGAAGTGACGGGTTACCAACCACGTACGCGGGCGCCCTACGACCCAGCCCATATGTTACGTTGAAAAATCGCAACAGATAAAAATTAGAGCCGAGCCGTATCCCACAATTTAGTTGGATTGATTACCATATCCTTACGTGAACATGCTTGTCCCTCAGCTACACTTATCGCCAACGTCTTAAGGACAGGGATGAAAGCAACACCAGGGTGAAAGAAACACCAAGGATCCAGACGCACTACCCCCCACCCTTCGCAACAGGAAAGCGAGAAAACAAGGGGGGAACGAATGCGCGCCCCTTCAGCACTCACAGCCACTCAGTGATACGTAACCGAGACACGTGCGGGATCTCCCTCGGCTTACCGATTTCACAATGTTTACCGTCCCACCGTCGCATCGCGGCTCTGCCCAGCGTCAGCACATCATCCTCGAACACCCCAAGCCGAAGGCAAATGACGACTCATTTAGAGAATCCTATTCCATTCTCCCCCCCATAC
>QJOA01000083.1:0-159754 GCA_004155915.1 Monosporascus sp. CRB-9-2 | reverse complement strand
GGGGGGGGGGCCGGGCCAACCCCCCCCCCCCCTCTCCTCCCCAACATATCGTTACATAAACCAAGTCTTCAAGCACCGCCTTATCATCAAAAATCGCCGGTGTGGATCCTAAGGTATCATCCAATTGCGATGTAGTACCTATAGAGAAAAGTTCCGTTCTATGAGGCCATCGGTCGGCTTGACCTCAACGGTGTACTCTTGCTATCCATCAGACCGATGCCTGTGGTTGCCAGTTCTGTTCGTAAAGCTGGCTTATATAGTAGAAGTCGTTTTCATAATCACCGCTTTGCCGAATCTTTGCCCAGTGTTTCTCTGCAAAAGCGCCAGATTAGCAAGATCCAGGGTATCAGTTTTCCGCCTCGATACCAGGGCGACATGGCAAGATGAGACGACTCGGACTTACTGTGCTCCTCGACAGCCTTTCTCGTGAAGAGTACGAATTTGATCTTGTTCTTGTTTAGTTCAGCCAGCGTCGACAGATCCTGTTCTCTGCATTCAGGCGAGAAGGGGTAGATTCCTGTTCCCTATTAGCCGGTACGCCGGCACTCAGCAAGCATTTGCCCCATCTCACCTTTATTACAGTAGTGGAAATACGCAAGCAGGATGTCGGCGCCTGCGATAAGCCATCGCCCAGGTTAGTACGGACAGGCAGATGCTCCGGAGCACCATCTCTTTTGCTAAGAGTCTTGCGACTTACCAAGCTGGTATTCTCTGACTATGTCTTCCCGGGCGAATCGAGACTGATTTGCAAATGGTCAGTTCTGAATATACCCAATGAGATGCCCTCTACGCGGATGACAGGATCCGCGCGTCCAATTAGAGCGAAGCGGCGCGAATGACATGAGGAGAGCTCCCACCCACCTTGAACCCGTGCTTTCGAGCATACCCGGCGTCATGTTGGCAAAGTAGAGACACATTGTGAAGCAGTATGAACGTGACTAGGTACGTTGTGAACCAGGTTTGTTGTTTGTTAGCCTGCGTCATGGTCTGAAGGCTTTCTAGCATCTCTCGCCGGAGGCCGACCTGGGTTTGATGAATCAGAACCAGCTCGATCTGAGCACCCATCACTGGCGGTAGGGGTATCTGTCCTCGAAGTGGGCTAGTTTCATCCATTATGTCGCGGGGCATGCCCAGCGTCTCATCGCCGACGATGACGGTAGACTTGGTAGTTAGGCGGATGGCCATCCACAACTGAAGCGCTTTTTTCAAAAGCTCTTTCTCCTTTTGTGAAGTCCTTGGGTCTGCCGCATGCTTCATCGCCGCAAGGTACGTCCCAAGCAGGATCTTTTCCTTGTGCGAGAGAAGCACCTGGCAGCATTCCCATATGCCACGTTTGATGTACTCATCATACGCTGTCTTTACCTCCTCAAGGTTTACGATGGCGTACGGAGGAATGTTGACGAACTTCTTCTTGCCTTCATGCACCCAAGATCGCGCCAGGGCATCGCCTTCCTGGGGAACGAACTGACGAACCTGGAGTTCGACTGGCCGGTTGGTGTATCCCTCCGTCACCCTGACCATCCTAGTCTCAAGCGAAGCCCAGTGCAGGACGTCATCGGGGACTCCTTCCCTCCATCTTCGAGTCCATTCGTGTCCCTTGACTTGTCCGGGCTTGAATAGTCTCACATCGGTGATTTTATACCGCAAACATGGCAGGCGCCAAATCTTCGCGTTTGAAACCTTCTGGCATGTTAGACAAGGACCAAGCTTGTTCTCTGGGTTAATCTGGCACTGCAGTCAAGTTACTGTCAGCAATTTGACCCCTGTTTTCGGTCATCGCCTTAGATAGTGGGACATCTGTATGATGTAGCTGATGGAGAGACTTACGCGTATTCGCTGCATCCGACATCGAATGCAAGAGCCAATTTTTCTCGTTTCAGCTGTTGCCTGACGCTCGTCATCTGTTTTGAAAGGGCCCCTTTTCGCCTGGGGTGGCCGCTGGTTTGTGAGAACAATCCCCAGACTCTGTGTCTGGCCGCCACTTTCCGCTCCAACAGCTCCTTGAGAAAAGCCGTCCTGGTACGCCGCGCCTGAAAACGTTGGCGCTCTGGGTATACCATAGGGGGGTGGCCCATAGGACTGTGAATTGATCACGTGACTCTCTGTGGGAGGATTCTGCTGCAGCTGGCCCGCATAATCCTGGCTAAAGGAGAAATCAGGGTATAGCATGCTTTCACCCCTTGTTGTAGGTTGCACTGTGGCGGGCCGGCTCGCTTGTAAGGCAGGATAAGCGGACATAGGAGTCGGGATTCTAGTAGTACCATTGCTCTCCAGCACATTTGGCTGCATTGACGACGGCATTGCTCCAGGAATTGCCTGAGACATCGGCGCCTTGTCGTCACAGAAAGGTGGTCTGGCTGCTGAGTTCCCGCCGTAAGTAGGGGTAGGGACTCCAGCATAACCTTTGCCTACGTTCAGTATTCATACAGAAGCATGGACTGCTTAGGGAAGATAACCAACCTGATGGGTCACATGAAGTGCATGGCGGACAGACAGCAAAGTTGGTGAGATAGTTTGATAGAGAGAAACCGCCATCGGGGTCGCCAATACGGTCATGGTCTTCAGGCATTTCCCAATTAGATGGTCTAGGCAGGGGTAGGTTTCCGGGTGACATTGCTGCCAGGTCTGTACTGAGACGCTGCCTCTTGGAAGGGACGTAGTAAGACGCAGGAGGCGACGGCTGTGGTAGAGAACGAGAGGCCCGGTCGAGTACTATGAGTTGACGGAGCGGGCACTGAAGAATGAACGAGGCCTCCTGAAGGACACGTACATGGTCTTCTTTGAAGCAAACTGGGTGAGAAGCAGCGCTGGGCACAGAAGGGATTGAAGGAGGGCCTTGGAATGCAGGCACGATAGGGGGGTCCTCATGGCCGTAAGGTCGGCGCCTCTTGAGATTATATTCATTCTACATGTATATCAACGGACGGCTCATCGAACTCCAGATATGTAATAAGCCGCCTGTAGGGTCTTAACCCAGCAAGGGCGAAAATGGGGAGGATCTTACCATTGTATATTATTAGTGCGTACAGACCTATGGAAAGGGTGTGTTGGACAAAGGACAAGGCATGTGTGTACCTACAGCGTCCCCTGAGCTATACCTTGAATGGACGAGTGAGCAATGGCTTTGCGCCTCACCCGGTAGGGTGGGGGTGCAAGGGGTCAGGAGAGGCTCCGAACGCCGCCTAGAGAGACTCTAAGTCCGTCTTGGTAGCTGAACGTGAGCTCAGCCGCTCGTCAGAATCTCATCAAGACCGCCATCACTGTAGCGCAGATAGGCAGGATGACCCCCTCGGGAGAGGGGTGAAATGCAGCAGCTAGCCGATCAAACTTTTGTGCTATGCTGTGTTATCTTATGCCGTATAGTGCTGTGCACTACTGTACTGTACTGTACTGTAATGTGATATACTGTGCCCTGTTGTGCTGTGTTGGTGCTCTGCTTTGCTGTGCTGGCGTTGTGTCTTGTGTCTTGTGCCACGTTGTGCGAAGGGTCATAAGGCCGGCTGAGTAAGGGAGAGTGCCAGCCGATTCCACCAGACCGGAGAGAAGGGATCACCAAATGGTGGCAGGGAATCGGACAAGGCTAGTTTGAAAGCGGGAAGTCGGTAAGGGAGATCCAAAGCAACTCTTAGTCTGTGGAGCAATGGCCGACGATGGGATAGATGTTGATTGGAGAAGTTGGATCGAGCGAGGATGGACCGCTCAGCTCGAGGAGTTCGGTGAGTTGCGCGGGACAGGCGTTGTTGGCCGACAGCTTCACCGGTTCTGATGGTGGGCACAACACGTAGGTTAAGTAGCAGCTCCTTCGAAGCAATCTAGTCCGCACAACTCGGGCCACGTGTGACGTCAAAGAGTTGGGCGTGCGCTTGGGGCGTTTTCTAATCTTAAGACATCAAAAGTAAGGCTGCACGTAAGCAGTCTTTTCGTTTCTTTCGGCAAATTGGGACAAAGGGAAAGAAGCCCGTCTCATGAACAATTATTGGTTGGAGAGGAGATAGGTCGGGGGTGTACAGTATGAGTGGTTCAAATCGTGCCCACCCAAGTAAGTATGCTTTATTTGGGGGTTTCCTGTCACCATCACCCAGTTCCTTCGAAGTCCTTGCCTATTCGGGACTCAATATCCTACCTTATAATAAGCCAGGTACCATTTTGATCGTATCGGGGTTAGTACGTACAAATTGAACAGACACTATGGAAAGATGGGCTGCGGCACCCGAAACTAGGAAACAAACCCCCGGCCATCTCCTT
Source organism: Monosporascus sp. CRB-9-2 (assembly GCA_004155915.1). NCBI lineage: Eukaryota > Fungi > Ascomycota > Sordariomycetes > Xylariales > Monosporascus > Monosporascus sp. CRB-9-2. The sequence continues at coordinate 155,509 of QJOA01000083.1, read as the reverse complement.
GTAAAAGAAGCCCACGATAGCCCCGACATACTATGTAATGGCGATCTTATGAATGATAGTTCGTCAGGGCAGGTCTGGACCGCAACCTTTTGCTTCTACCCCGGACTAATAACATTACCTGGCTCTTACTATTCAAGCTCTCGGCTTATCACGCTCGCTTACCAATGTAGCGGACGGTTGTACATGCACCGCACTTTGGCTTCTAGTGGATCTCAGCTGTCCAGGACCGGCCAATATGGCAGGAGAGTGGAAGTGCCGAGAACGCTAATAGGTAACGAATCAGGAACCCAGATAACAGTCAAATGACCCTATCCGTTGGGATGACAACGAAATCAGACCACTCTTAGTCAACTTGCAAGAGCATCTGTATACACGCCTTGTATTTGAAGGGTTACACATTCGCTAACAAGGATACCGGTGAACAGCGTGCATGAACTCGTCCCTATAGTCCGTATGTAGTAGACGATACCGGACATACGATTCCCAACCTAGTGCTTTAAGTGTCAATCAGGCTTAGCCACGTGCCGAGCGGACAAGTCGACAAGGAGCTTGCCGCCACTGTTCCTCTGCCGAGTCCGAAAAATAGGATTCAACTCCTGCCATTGGTAACGAGATTCACTTTAGAAGGATTCGCTCCTGTTAGGGCCGGTTGAGAGCCACGCAATGGTTTTAGGACGGGTCACACTGCCCCATTATCGAGTCGATGCTCCCGGCCAAATGGCTACAGGGCATACCAAGCTGGACGCGTCTCTGTCGTGGTCAAACTGTCGCAGGATGATCCGGAAGTGAGTCGGAGGCTTTACGTACGGGTGCTGATACACGTGTAGCTCACACGAGCGAGAGGACGGGGAGCCAGTGGTTCTCGTCTCGACATGAACGTCGTCGGCATTTTACCGCCGGTTGTCATTTCGTCTTGCGAAGACGAAACTACAGGTAGCAAGAGAAATTTCTAGATACGTATGAAGTATTCTTCCGGAACCCGAGAGGATGCCCACTACCCCTTTATACAAGACTAACAAGCAGCCCCGTACGGACGCAAACCAACAGAACACTCATCACAGGGTATGAAAGTACCAGCCAACGCAACATGAAGTTTTACATTTATAGGGTCATGCAGACTTAGAAAGTTCGCCGGTCCCGCCTCTCCACAATGCCACCCATGAATATGCACGTGCTTGCCATTTCCCCTGCAAGCTCGGCAGCATGGGTTTATGGCTTACTGCACGACATCTTTGAGCATTATTAACGGAAGACTTCCTTCGGCTCTTCGGTCCAAAACTAACGGCAGGAAGTCCTTGGCACTATATATCTCTATAATGTGGGATAGTCCCACTATATTCGCAATCCATCATGCCGTTCAACGAGGACCTCATTATCAGCTCAGTTGGGATTGCAAACTTTAGCACCCTTCCTTTTGGTTTTTGGTCCGCGCTCATTATTGGCCGTAGGCTCGAGGGGAAGATCATTTAAGGAGGTCGCCTATATAAATATGCAATCACAAATGTAGATTATCGCGACCTGTAACGATAAATCGATGCCTTCTTATCTGCTTTACGATGGGCAATCCGTATGTACAACGATCGTCACATGAAGCCTTAACGCCCGTAGCTGAGAGTCACTCCGGACCTGGCGCCCTCCGTGAGGCAGCAAAAGAACTGGACATACAAGGAAACATTGTACTCTATGCTCACGAGGTAGTCTCTCTATGAGGAAACGCGCGCCCGCGTATGATCGTAAACCCTTGTTTTGAATCCTCAGGCGGATACCTAAACGGTTTGCTAGATCTGGAAGGGCTTACACCAATACTGGCAAGACGGTCCGGAGTTGCGCCGGTTGTTGATTGTGTGAGACACGCTTGGCGATTCTGGTGTGAGCGTATCGAGAAAGGCTCGAAACAAAAGCATTGAAGGTCAGTAAGCCTCCCGAATGGACGATCACTCGCATACGAGCTAATGATTCCCATGTAAGACGTAAGGCTCAGGTCTAATGGAGTGAGAATATGGTCTGATAACTGTACCCAGGCTTGTAGAACGAAGCTGAATGAACCCCATTGATGCGAGCCTGAGGAGAGGGGCCATGTCTAAGAACAAGCGGGGTTCTTCGGATTTTAACTTCCTTACATAACTCCGGAGTAGAAGTTACCTACTGCGCAGAGCAAATCCATTGACCGGGTCCGTTTTGTTAACCTTTCTACTTCAAAAATGCTTTTCTACCAAAGCCCCTTGATTTCATACTCATTCTGCAACTGAGCAATGAGCATCCGGCTTGGATACGCACTAGTAATGCTAATCAGCCTTATACTTCCAAATTGGTATTTAGAGACAGATCCCCATATCTCCATACCTATCCCCATACATATCGCGTGGGAGGTATCCACATCGGGATTCCCCTTATGCGGAGAACAATGTGAACAACGTTAACACGTCCGATGGCGTGCCAAGCCGCCCTACCACCTCACTGCATACAATGGTGCTATACTGTTAGGCCGTCAGCGTTTTAGCGATGGGGTGCCCATGAATAGACACGGCGAGGGCCGTTAGGCGATATATTGGGGGTAATTCCAGGCTCTCCTCGATACTTACTTGTATACATACCTCCATAGGTTCTCGCACATGACTCTCTATGTAGGCACCTTACGCAATTTGTGTCCCTGTTTCGCCCTTAATAAAACCTGACTTTTCTTCAAGTTCGGCTCCTATGTAAGCAGCAGCTCGAAAATAGGGGACCTAGACCTCAAAAAAAGTCAAGGGCCATCGATTGAACAGTTAGACGTGGTCGTTATGAAACCATCAAATAGCTCATAATCCTCTGGTCTAGGCAGTCTCGTGCGATTATTGCTTGGGTCTGAGGCTCACGTTGCTAACTCATAGAAGTCTCCATGACAAAGTATGAAGTGCATCGTCTACGATATTCAAGCTCTGCCTTCCCGGGCGCATTAGACACCGGTCGGGCAATCCTCCTAGTGTTCTGGAAGTGACGTTTCAGTACTAGGTAGTGGATCCGACCCGTTGTGCTGGAATCCATCTGCTATGGCCGAGCAGCATAGTCCCACCTATTCCTGGCACTTAGTTTATTCATCGAACGATTCCGTCATTGGTACGTGACATAGACTAGAACCCCCACCGGATGCGCATCGACAGAGGACCTCACGTGGCCCGGGGGTTACTTCCCGCAATCCTACATCTAGCCGCATGAACTTTCGCGGCATTTGTGGCTCTGTTGACGTCGGAGATGTGGTCAGTCGTATTGGGTCTCGCCCCTGTATCAACGTCACGAACATCGTTGAACCATGCTTTGGCCGTCCGGTAAACAGTCGATCTCAGCCTAGCTGATTGGTATGATCTACTCCGGTATAGATTCCAAGAGGTTGACGTATGCGCCGCGGCGTCACCTACGCTGGGCGGAAAACATGGCCAGAAAACAGAGCTTAGCCGCTACACCATCCGAGCTGGAAACTGGACGGTTGGTTCCGAGCATACGGGCGGCTGTCTCCAAGTCACGCCCCGTCCATTGTTACAATATCCAGAAGCCGGCTTCACTCAACAAAGAGTCTCATCTATTGAGATAACTTGAGTTCCCAAAATGATATCGTGTATAGACTCTGCCGACATTAAGAGCTGCTAAGCCGACTGGCATAACATAATAGACAGGCTATGGTGCCAACACTCAGGGACTCACATGCACAAAACACCGCGGAGTAGACACTTATACTGTATGGGTCTGCGCCCATCGTGGCTAGTCGCCACATTGAGAACCGGGCATCGTATACTGAGGAGTCACCCAGAACGCCCTTTCTCTCTCCATAAACATGCTTCTGGTATATGTCGTGGTTCTTGTTGATACCGCAGGGAAACATTATATGGCGTCTTTAGAGGGGCTTCGAAGAGACGGCGTGGAAGAAGCATCAGCCTGTGACTATATGGCTTGCCGTACATACTCCATGGTTTCTAGTGACCACTTTGCAAAAGCAGTAGTTGATGAGTGTTCTGGGGCTCTGCAACGTGGAAGTTACATTCCATGCTCCGTCGCGGGAATAGTATAGGATGATTAAATTTTCCTTGCGGTTACCTAGATACGCCATTTATTGCTCTCCCCGAGTTTGCTAGACATATTCCACCCATGGCCCGGGCCTACTTTCAGATCCATCGAGGTTTCCAGCAGGTGTTACAAGATGTATCTGGTGAGACTTGGCAAACAGTACTTATTTAGCCCCCGAGATACTCTGGGAGAGATTAGAATCTGATGAAGTAGCCAGATAGCAAGCAAACGGTTCTTGTCACAGGCTAGGAGCGAATCAAGTCTTAGGGACTCATTCAAGGCCTTTTGCTACTTTCCATAACACGAGGGAGGATTACAGGGCTGAACAACGCAATCATATATGATCCCATCCATCCCTGCAAAATCTGCCTCACCTTGCGTGCAGTACCTGCCAAAGTTTTCGTCCGAGGAACCGCGGGTCGTTGGGCGTGATGAAAACCACTACCGGCACTATGAGGATGGAGGAGTCGAGGACGGTAGTGTTTTCGTAGTTCTGGGTGAACGAGTGCGTCTCTTTGTTGTAACCAGTGTGCCGTCACTTAGTGGGTAAAGATCCTTGATAGGGCGGAGGGAAATGGAGGCTTGAATCCTTTGCCATGATTTCTTTGTGGAGGGTATCCCGGGCGGTTAGCCACTTCTGGCGGTTGGGATAGGGAATGTACCTTTTATCCGCCAGGCGAAGACCGCGATCACTGGTAGGTGCTATTTTATGTAATGGCTAATGTACGGTGAAATAATTGTTACTGGGGATCAAACATACATCTGCAAAGTCGTATATCCCAGTCAACCTGCTGAAACATGCATATGATGGCGCTGTCAGGGCTGATGGACTGTTCGGTTACATAATTGATCCACTGTATAAAATTTTTCTGAATTTGCAAACGGTACCTAAATCACGACGAGATGCTCTTGCCATGATTCTATTGTTCAAGGACCCTTCTGGTTATTTGGGTTAATCTCTTGGTCGCGACAGGTAAGTCCGACCACCCATAGTGCCTTCCTGACCTCGACAGAACCGGAGATAAGCGCCGCTATTCAGAGCAGTCAAACCCCTCGGAACATCTAGGTCCCTTGCTTGCTGAATACTGTATGGGCTCTTCCGTGCAAATTATCTTCTCCAGGCATTTCGGTATAAGGCGTACGTCGATCCAGCTGGTATATCTAAGTAGGTTCCTGTGACCCTTATAAAAACGACACCCTTCCGGTGTAACACTTTCTAGGCCCCTCTCTTGCTCCTTGGAAGACATGCCAACCGTAGCGCTCTATTAGAAATATTCTCCTAGCTTCTTCCCGCATTCCCTCGCCGTCATACCAACTGGCAACTCGGCAGGTGTGCAAGATATGCTCTCCTGCGAGATGGACCTCTCTCCCAGAGTAATAGGTGAAGTGGTCCACCCAACTGCAGCCTTTACTCAACGCTCTCCGCCGGGTCGACTGTCTGGGGTTACGGCAATCGCTCAACTCAATGCCGATGATTGGGAAAGATCTCTCTTGAACCCTAAGAACCGCATAGACAGTCTAGACATTCCCAGCGATCCACTCTGGCGGGTTGACGGCTGTGGTGGGTTAGGCACGCAGTACTTTGTGCTCCCTTTATTTATTCCAAATATCCCTCCGATTCGCATGGACGTTTTTGTGGAAGACACTCAGCTCCCGTCCCTCAGCCGACAACTCGAGCTCGTCACATCTTTTCATACCAAGGACGCAGATCGACTATCCAGACTTGCCATTACCAGGCACATTATTAGGACATTGAAGCTCTGGACCAAGGTCAACTTCCCTGACTTGGAAAGGTTCGGGAATTTCTACAAAAGCGTGCCATTCGGGTCACGACTAGTGTTCGAGAATCTTTCACTCGACATCCGCAAGATTCAGGTCAAGGTGGGACTTAACCACGATCTTGAACGCAAGTTGATGAGCCTTTCGGCATTGAGGAGGCTTTGGGGCGCGGACTTCACTTTTCCCAGAGTAGTTGATATCCTTGATGTTGAGGTTGAGAGAAGACTCCACGAGAGTGTTTGCCTCGTTCGGATACGTGGACAGCTCTTTATTTTCAAGGCATTGGTTAGCGGTATGAAGTACCTCTACCATGAGCTGAAGACGTTGTGCACGCTTGAGCCGCATCCGCATGTTATCGCTCGGCCGATCCATATCATCAGCAAGATGTGCCAATTCGGAGCAAAAAGGGCTGTGGTTGGCTTCACTACGTTCTATCATTCCAGAGGTAGCCTCCGAGACATTCTCCCTCAACTACGAATTCACGGTCGGCTGCGTCTCTCCGACCAGATAAAATGGTCTGTACAGTTAGCCACCGCCCTTGAACATCTAAGAACTTCATCGAAGATATACTATCCCGACCTCCGCCTGGATAACATTGTCCTCTCGGACAAATCAGATATCGTCATGGTCGATTTTGAGCAGAGAGGGGTTTGGTGCGAGTTCGCAGCCCCGGAAGTCAACGCCATCGAATACATCCGCCTGATTGCAACAGACGAGAACGTGCCAGATGACGTGAGAGAGAAGTACTCGGCACGGCTCAGAAAACTCGTACCAGACTGTGATGCTCTCAATCAAGATGCCTACATAAATCCAGAGCAGGGATATGCCATCTCCTGGATAGCGTTGAGTGCCGGCGAGCAAGAGGCTGCGGAGGTCTACATGTTAGGGAGACTATTGTGGTGCATTTTTGAAGGCGTCAGTGGGCCGCAGAAAGCAGCCGTGTGGCAATCGTATCGATGGGAGCCACACCTGGAGTTTCCGGAGTACGAAAGGACTCCGCCCACAATAAGGGCTTTGATCGACCGGTGCACAAGAGGCAGAAGAGATACACTAGGCTCCAAGGTCAAGAGACAGCGCAGCAAGCTCATCCTGTGTGACTCCGAATTCCGCGAGGAAAACGAGGAAAATGTTAAAGAAGCTGCAAGGCAGTTCTGGCTAGCGGAGATGGAGGCCTCGGAAAAGTTTCTGGACCTTAGAGACGCGCAGCGGAGGAAAGGCGAATGGAATGAGAATTTCTTTGATCGTCCAAGCCTCGATGAAGTCCTAGCTGCCCTCCGAGCATACCAGACGGAGCATGCGTAACAGACTGTACAGTCATTAATTAGGTCTAGGGGGCCCGGCGGTGGTTCTTTCTGTCCGCCTCAACCAGCTGCCCCCTTGAGGACCAGCTGATTATACATGGGTATGCCAGGGTTTGATACTGAGGGGACTGGCTAGGAATACCTCAAAGAATGAAGCCGCCTTCCGCCAGTGCAGGTCAGCCAACATGACAGAGTCGCGACCAGCGAATCTATCGCAGCACATTCTCAAAAAGACCAACCGGAGGGAGCGGCACTAAAATTTGCTCCCTAGATATCTATGGACACCTGATCCGCCTACTTGGTGTCCAGCCCAGGAGGACCAAATGATCCGTATTGGGTCAGATCCGACATCCGTTTTGTCAATCGACTCGACTTAGTTCGTTCTGCCTACCAGTTGGAACGAGAAGTTTTCGTAGTAATAATACAGTCCCTTATGAAGAAGGTTCAAATCGGGCAGTGCCTAGTATGAAATAATCCATTACCCGTGTTGCAAGCGGCGTCTGCTCAATCCGCAGTTCCACGATAACCCTTTTCCTCGTTCCCGATGGATTTAGGGTGTCTCGGCCCGAGCTGCAGCCGCGGGTCGGGCCTGTCCTTTACTGCATTGGACTACGGCCTTTACTATTTTGGCGCCTAGGAGGAAAGAAAGGTGAATCCGAGATGTTCGTAAAATTGCCGGGTTTGGTTATGACCGCCAGGCCATATCGAGTCCTCCGAGCGGAGCCTGCCTCCGCCCCTAAATGCCATAACTCACAGCTGCATTCTAATTTCAGACCCTTCGCCCCAGCAAACTAAAATAGTGGCCAAGTCCATTGCTGGATGGCTCTGCCTTCACCGACTCAACGACCTTACACCGGATGGCTCTGTAGGTGCCTGATAACCATCGATTCAATGACCGGTTCGAGGATTCGTCACACTGCAGAATATGGAAAATCAACCAAGAATAGTAGTCAACGCCGAAGAAGCACCACCAGTAAGCTTCATACGCCTTCACCAACTGGCCGATAACACGGACTAGGAAAGCCAGGCTGAAATCAGGTTCGCTGGGAGCTGATTGGTGGACGGGCGCGGGTTGAACGAATCTATTCACCGCCGAACCCCTATTAGGTGCTTCTGAAATCCAAGTAGAATATACCGTCAGACAAGAATACTATCAAAGGGGCGCAGCGTCCAGGAATGTACGGGTTGGAGACAATGCTAAGGGCACAACCCGGATCCGCCTTCACGAATGAGTGAGTGAAGACAAATAACCCATCCACCCAATCAGGGGGGAAGGATCCGGGAGAGGAAGAGTCAGAACCGATCTCGAATGGATCAATGGTGCCCTCCTTTGCTGCTTGACCCTCGTATCAAGTCTCCATGAAACGTCGAACGAGCTCTGCGGCGGCGTTTCGGACGGCATCGGCTCATCCACCGTCCAGGAAGACTAGTATCAGTAGAAGATGCTGCAAGGGCGTATGTATTCGGATGAGCCGGTGCATGCATTTCCAGCAGAGCCACCTCGTAGCGCGACCCGAGGGATTGGGTCGAGATGCACTAAATTCGGCAACTCCATGGGACTCTTGATCTTGAACCAACGCAGAGGATCGGTATCAGCGCAAAACGGCCTCCCACGTCGATACTGCTCGGACAGTCGTAGGCATCCTCGTGGTGTTTCTCGAAGTAGCAGTAGAATGGGATAGAAAAAGCCTCGCGGGCCGCCGGAATGGGCCACGGCCGGCCAAGGTGGCCGGGCCAGAGACCAAGTTCGAGGCTTCGCGGCCCATTATCCGGCCTGGTTACACTTTAACCAGCGAAAAATGGGGTCCGGAGGAGCAACGGTCGCACAAGATGGTGACCAAGGTGCCTTTATATGCCGGTTACTTCACTCCAAGCTGGCTCAAGGCAGAAAAAGAGAGAGGGAGTTGGTTCCCTTACCGCGCTTATTATGACGGTTATGGCCGACCTCCGCTTATCCACCAACCAAAACCCCTGCCACCCATTGTGGCTGGTGACCGCCCGCTGCATGGCTGGAACATATTGCAACTTCAGATTGGTGACTTCACGTATCTTTCTAATTAGAACGTTGGTGAACATGCCCACGGATCTAGCCATCACGAGCGTCACCCCCTTCTAAATGGCATCTAGCTCCTTCCGCAATTGGAGGTCTCCTACGTGCTATTGGCCGGTTTTGCGGTGAACGACCAAGGGCTCCGATCTACGATCCCCCATTCCTGGCTATGAGTGGCCCAGACTCTGCAGACGGTTGACATTAACCCCCATTCCGTGGTGGGATTGATCGCCGTGAACTGCCTCCTTCTCCTTTACCTTTCACGGCCGTGGCGCCCCGAAGTGCACTCTGAGCGGACAGGAATGGCAACGCTCTTGATCCCCACTGGCCCATCAACGGCTGCAACTAGGTGGAAAGGCCATGCCAACTGCGACTTCGAGGACGGAGTACGTACTAACAAGGATCAAGTGGTCCCGGCATCGGGCCGCTTCCATTAGGTCGAAGAATCGGGAGGGAGGGTGACTCCAATGCCGTAACCATATTTCATCGTCCATTGTATATATAACAGATGAAACACATCCGAGGTGGAAGCCATTTCAACTGCCTCAACATCACCTCCACTCCTCGCTTCTCCTTCAATGTCTTCTCCGACTGAGCGACTCAGCCATCTTTCGCTTGACAGAATGGTGCCCACAACCCGCTCGCAAAGCCGGAGCCAGCAGGAGGATCCAAGCTCTGACTGGGAAGGGGAATCCGTGTACGACGACACCCCTATCGTCGCGCCGTCGAAGCTCGCGTACTCGCTGAGTAACCTGGACGAAGATTTCCACGATAGCGTCATAGACACGTTTAGCGAGCCGCCCCGGTTAGCCCTGAAAGCCTATGCGTCGCGAGACCAGTACGCTGTCTTCGAAGTAGAGGGTCTCGCTACGTATGAGATAAGGACGGGTGCCGAAGACAGCCACTTCGCCTTTCCTACTTGTACGTGTGGTGCGCAAGAAAAGCCCTGCTGCCACATCATATGGTTGTTCGATCAGTTAGCCAGCCAGTCGCTCACCAACAAGGGGCAGACCCTCACGATGACGAACCAGGGGTATGCGGCACAGCTGGGGAGGCCGTTCGCCAAGCTCACGGACTTTCATATCGACATGTTCGTAGATAGCCTTCACTATAGCCCGGCCGATAACCCGAGTCCCCGGCGCGTCCAGGAGACGCGGGAGATACTCGCTTCCCTGAATGATACCCCCGTAGACGAGTACCGCCCGGATCTGGTCGGCGGCCCCGGGGAAGAAGGCGAGATCATCAAGAGGGGGGATCTGGAGCAGACAGTCTTCCGCATGCTTCTCCGCAACAACGATTTCTTCCTCTACTTCCTCTCCCTGATGCCCGCCGACGAGTTCATCAACAACCGCTTCAGGAGGCTCGAGCAGCGGGCGAGCGCGGCGCTCGAGGGGCTCGACGCGTACGCCGCGAACCCGGCGCTCTGGACGGCGCGGTCCCCGAAGAACGTGGCGTGGTGTGCCGCGCACCTCGCCCTCGTCCTCGACCAGGTGGCGGCGGCGATCCAGACGGCGGCCGCGCCGCCCGAGCCGTGGGAGCAGCGGGCGGCGGCGCGCGCCGTCATGCGCGTCCTCGAGGGCGTGGTCGAGCGCGCGGGGGACGTCGGCCCCGCGGAGCCGCTGCTGCCGCGGGGGCAGCGCAACCTGTTCTTCTGCCTCATCGGCGACGAGGACCGCAGGTTCGCCGTCGGCGTGCTCGACCAGCTCCCGCCCGCCGTGCTCGCCCCCTGGCTTGACCGGCTCGCCGCCGTCGAGGCCCGCATCCTCGACCGCGGTGTCCCGCCCTCGTACCTCGAGAGGCTGCGCTCCCTCATCGCCCGCGTCCGCGCCAGCGCCAGCTCAGGCCCCTCCTCTTTCGCCGCCGCGGGCGCCAAGAGGAGCGGCCACGGAAGCGACCGCCTGGCGAAGCGCATGAAGTAGTAGTTGCGGTCCTTCCTATCTCCTCTCCTCGTTAACCGCCGGCACCGGTACCGGGCGGTCTCGTTCTGTCTCTACATCAGGGGCAAGGGCCTCGGCGGGACTGGATCCTCGTCGGGCCATGGGTTGAAATACTGCTGGGGTTCGCTTCTCTTGTCGATACTTACTTATTTCCCCGATTCGAGTCTCTCTCTTTCAACACCTTTATGTCACTCTTTTCCAACTTCGTCTTATTCGTCTCTCGCCACAGTCGCCAGCTTTGATAGCTTGCGCGCTTTTATTGGCTTGTCGTTGTTGGTCTACGGTTTCCTATGTTATGGGTCGGGTCGGCAAAGCTTAGAAAACATCATATGGCAACATAGATTGATCTACTGTACCATCACTCTCAAAATAGCTAATTAGAGACTATTATTCGTGGGAATTCATACCAGGCGGCTTCCGTGAATCGCTTTGACTCGTTCTTTGGTTATATATCATAGTAGAACCATCATTACGATTACTACGCCTTGAGAGCCGTGCAGAAACCGTCGCTCACCGTAGACTTGCCATGTTTTATTAATGGCTTCCGTGAATATGGGCCCCCGGAGATTAAATAAGTATGTTCCGCTTCCACCTGTTCTCCGCGGGTATAATTCAAATTCGACAGCGACTCACAAGGCAGCATACCTGGGTAAGCAGAAATTGGGGTCTCCTTTATCTGGAACCAATCAACCGTCATGGCGGTTCATTATGTCTTATTATAGACTATGCAACTTCGTAAGACTTTCCAACGCGCGACCTCCCCGCGCTTCTTAATCGCGAATCCAGCCGGCCCTTCTCGCCGCACGACGAAGGCTTCTGAATTCTCTCGTTTCTCTATCCATATAGGTATATATTCGCATCCCGTTGTTCCGTAAACGCCGTGATCTCATTATTATACGCATCAACCCAGTAACGCTGCTGCCGCGTAACAAAACCATCAAGCAAGGAAAAGACCTCTCCATCCACCTATCTTATCTATCGGTAGCAGTGGTGGCGGCGGCTTTCGCCGCAGAGTGCTCCTCCCGCGCCCGCACGTTGGCGATGGCGCTCTGCAGCGCGCTTGTGAGGTCGATGTGGAACAGCGGCCGGTTGAGGCCGTGGACGACGACGCGCTTCCGGGGCTCGCCTACCGCCCTCAACCGGGGCTCTTGGGGGGCACCGGCGGCCACGGGGTCCTTGGCCAGGTCGGCGTCGGTGGCGCTCGATGCCTCGCTGCGCTCCACAGCGTCGAGCGGGTCGACCGCCTTGTTAGAGCTGCCGCCGCCGTGCTGGTGTTGGTGCTGCTGGAGCTCCTTCTCGTTCTGCTCTTGCTCGGCGGCGGCGGCGGCAGACGAGGCGCCGCCGATCTCGGCCACGCTGAAAATGGACTTCCAGCGCTGGTGTAGACCATCGGGGCGCTCGGCGGGATAACCAAAGCCAGCGGAGACGAGGGCGCGTTTCGTCCAGCGGTTGTTGATGCAGGCGATGTGCCAGTCGACGACGTCGGGCGCCGTGTAGCGGTCCATCTGGTTCCGGATGTCAATCAGCTGCTGCACCGACGTCACGTCGACCGTGTTGACCGAGCTGAAGTCCAGGATAACGGCCTTGAGCGTCGGCTTGCTCGTGTCCTCGGCCTGGCCCTTCTTGGGCCCGGGGTCGTTCCACGGCCGATCGCCCCGCCGGGCGAAGGAGTCTGTCTGGGTCCGCCGCGTGTTGGCGAATATGTAGCTGCTTAGATAGTCGAGCGTCGAGCTGGCGCTGGGGTAGTTGAAGGTCTCTGAGAACCGGTAAATGAAGATGCCGGGGTAAGGGCTTGCGATATCGATCTCGGGATTGGAGCCATCGGCATGGTCGACTGGCAGGAAAATGTTACGAGTGGGTGGCGATGCTGAGTGATCTAGCTGTTCGAAAGTCCCGTATTGCCCAACAGGGGTGCTGTCGTCACCGACGACATGATCCCCGAGGACAGAGTGCACCTTGACCCTGCCGAGGAATCTGCCGTGAGATCTCAGGATGCGGTAGATGTAGACCGCGAATGAGAGACATATCGTGACGTATATGCCATCCTCGATAGTTGTAAAAATGATAACGATTACTCCGATGAAGAAGATGAAAACTTCGATCGGGTTCACGCGCCAAAACTTGTAAAGGGTCTGAGGCGGTGTTATGAGGTCACCGACGGCATGAATGATTACAGCTGCCAGCGATGCGTTGGGGATGAAATAGAAGACTGCAGGCAGGGCATATATAGCCAAAAGCACCACGAGTCCCGTAATGACACCGGCGAAAGGTGTTCGAACTCCGGCTTTCGATTTGACTGCAGTGCGACTGAACGAACCCGTTGCTGGATAGCCTCCGAGGAAGGGGCCGAGGATATTCGTCACGCCGATAGCAACCATTTCCTGCGACGGATTGATCACGTAGTTGTTGACTCGACCGAAGGATTTCGATATGGCGATGTGCTCGATAAGAAGAACGATGACAGCGGCCGGCAATTCATTTATGAATAAGCTGATTATATCGGAGTTGAGAGTCGGGACCTCCGCATGTTGAAATCCTACTCTGAAGTCAGAAATGCTTGAAGTCACATCCACGCCTAAGACATGTGTTGCTTGAAGCCGCAAGTTGTGGCTTCAGGAGAATCCGTTTTTACTGTCCGAATGGAGCGGACACGATGCCAGGAAGAGATATCAGCATGAACTTACCACGAGGTACAGAGCCGAGGATTGAGAACGCGTGGTTGTCTCGGCGGGTTCTGTTGACGAGGAAGCTAATGAAAGTGTATAGAAGAATGACGAAGACCGTCCGGAGAGTCGACAGGAAGAAGAACAGCTTCTGACGACTTGGATACCTCTTTGCCGCCCAGGAGCATGCCATTCGAATCCCGTAAAGGACAGTTAGTGCGGTAAGGCCCATAGCCGCATCGACTGTTGCAGTACCGAGATGCTTCAATGTGTTGATGATTACGAAGTAAGTCGGACCCCTCGTCGAGAAACCCGAGAGACCTAGCAGGGTTGAGACCTGTCCCGAGACAATGCTGATGGCGGACCCCGTCATGAAAGCCGCGAGAGATACCAACGGGATCAACTCAACGATCCAGCCGCAGCGTATCAAGCCGATGAACAACACGATGCACCCAGTTATGACGGATAACGCACATGCAATGACCCAAGGCGCTTGCTCGTATTCCGGGTGCTCGACAATGGCATTTGAGATGATATTTCCAACAAGGGTCGACATGACAGCGACAGGCTGTAAATTGTTAGCAAGTAATGGCGAAAAGGCGTGCCCACTGTACATACGCCGATTGTAATGTCTTTTGAAGTCGCGAAGAACCAGTAGCAGATTACACCCATAAAAGATGAATACAGGCCAAACTCGACAGGGAGCTGGGCAAGCTTGGCATACGCCATACCCTGGGGGATAACGATGGCGCCAACAGTGATTCCTAGGGACATGTGAGCTTTGAATACCCATACAGGCCATGACCGGAGACGAATATATTCTATAAGAGGCAAAGGGGAAGCGGTCCAAGAGGCGCCCGGAGTGGTAAGGAACGCGTATTTGTGACTGCATAGATATATGATACTTACCCGCAACGAGGTCTCCAATAAGCCATTGCACATTGTAGAAGCCAATCCAAGAGATGAAGGGAAAGAGGCTTTTCACATAATCAACCACGTCGTCTTTCGACGGCACGCCGCCCGCTAGCCATTCTGTCGTCGTTGGCCCCTGCTCAATGAAGGTGTCTGCGGTCTCGACCGAGAACACGGACTCTCCTCGACTGACATCTGCCTCTGGTGACTCTAATTTGATCCCCAGGCCCTTTGCTAGGACGTGGCCGACTTGCGTCCTTGTAGGCATCGTCAGATGCTGTCCCGGTCCCGCGTTAGACTGAGGTAGGGTGTGGCAAGTGAGAACTGACAATCCACCCCGATTATATGATGCGGACGACGCCAACCTAAGTATGTGCCGAATAAACGCGGGACCAACGCTGACGGGTTAGAACGTGTCGAACTCGGACCACTCAGGGATATATTTGTTGGGGGGGCCTGCGTGGTCGATCACTGTCTAGGGACGGAACCTAGCCGTAAGTGTGCCAAGACAGCTCGGGCTCGCGAGTTACACATACATAGGCCCGATGCGGCGTCACCTTCATCTGATAGAAATAGGGGACCCCTCACGGGCTGATGTGCGAGGTATGATCGTTGCAAACCGATCGAAGGAGGAACTGGCCCCGGTCAACCGGCAGGGGGAAATGTCGACAACCTCCGACACAAGGTTATTTAGGCGGTTGCTCGCAGTCTGTCTGTTGACCGTGACTCCAACAGCCTACGCTCCAGAGCGCAAACGAAATCCGATCTGGGAAGTGTGGTCTTGTAGGGATTTAGATAGACGGAGTGCAAGCTATTAGCCCTAGCCTCTCGGCGCTTGAAGAATTCTCAGAATACGCCACGTGCTTAAATCGACAGGGGAGAGTCTGCGAGCTGGAGATATAAGAGAATACCAGGCTAGTGCTGGAGGATAGTTGTACACTTGAGGACTGCGAACGAGAAGCAGATGAGGTCGACTGTAAGCAAGGTCGTCTACTTGATTTGTAAGATGATTCGAGATAACTCCAGCTGTACGGGTATGAAGTTAGGTAGGCATTAACTTTAGCTAAAAACATCATCATCACGGAGGCTAATATCTCCCCGCCTGCGAATTCGCAGTCGACGAGATGGTCTCTGTCCATATGTAAAACTAATAAATCAGGACCATATCTTAGTCCCGGGACACTGGAAATGGCGCGATTGCCTCTATACTATACGAAGATTAGCCCCAGGTACATAGCGATGAAGTAAGTGATATCATCCGCAGATACTCGTACGGACAGTACGAAGTACATACATATACGTAGGAAATACCGGCACATAGACCTCAGGACCCCTTGCTATAATATGAGCTTGTCAAGCTCGGCATTGGTGGCCTTATTACTGATCAGATTGATAAGTAATATAACTTTTTGAGGATCGGGATAGGAAAAGTGTGGGGAATATGGGGTGGAATTGAGGTGTTTTGAAGAGGCTCATTCGGTCCAAGGTCGATGGCGTGATTGAAGCTTACGTTGACACAATCAAGGATATTCGTCCAAAAGAAAAGATCGGCAACATCTTTGTTGGAGAGTTCCTAGTTGGCTGCGTAGCTTCCGGTAGAGATGGGGTATCCCGTATGTTCTCTTGGTCGATCTCCGCCAGAGGTTTTGATACATCCTGCGAAGTACTTATCCGAGATATCCAATCATACATAAATTAGCGTATAAGTATGTACGCTTGGAGAAGATCCGTGCTCAGGACACTCGGCCGTATGCGGAAGCCGAACCTCAATCGCATACGCGGAGCACGGGCAAGTTGTCCTCCGGTCGGTTACGACGTACTCCCGCATCCCGACGACGTATTCCCGCTTGCCTCCAGAGGCAGCTGCTGTCGCAGACTCGGAGTAGATCCCTTCATCCTATATTCGGACTGCAGTTTAGAACGGCGTGGCTTTCCGTGGAATGCGCAGTTCCGAACAAGCCATACTGTTCTGGTTGTGACTTTTCCATCCAGTCCATCTTCTACGTACACAGCGATCGGTGCTAATGACGCCCTGCTATGACGGAACGAGAGCTTTCTAGGTGTATTGTTGGCCGAACGAAGATTCCGGAAGACATGGCAACATAGTGCGTGCCTCGGATCTCTTTACAACCGTCAAAACTTGCCCCGAACGGCAGCAAAGGTTTACTTACAGGAGACTTCAAAGGGATTCGAAACAATTGGTCACTCAGGCTTACCGAAGTTCGGAACCGGGCTAACTGCTATCATAACACTGTCTAATAGATTAAGGTGAAACGCATTCGCAAGCATTCTGCTTTGTATGGCGTGTCTCCTCAGTAGTAAGTATATGAAGGGGGCTAATATCGAAATATATGGGGTATATGACCCGCATATCATAGAGGTCTTTTCATAGGTCAGAATTACCTACATAGATGTACGTATGTAGTAGTATGTAGTACTGGTAGGTGTGCCAATTGCGGCGCCACATCGTAGTACAAGATTTGAATCTCAGGAGGTTTAAACTACCTAACGCGAACCACTGACACGCGACTTGGCCCTTGAAGAAGCAGCCAACCAGACAACCACCAACTGGCCAACCTCGTCTGTTTACCTAAGAACGTACGTGTATGCTAATAATAACCACCACAACCATACCCTCTTAGCATAACGCAGACGTTTAGGTATGACCTCGTCTGTCATATCTCCTTATAGCAAGACATACGACAATAAGAAATACCGACCGAGGTATCATCATCTGATGCCGTGTCGATGATACTTTTAACCCCACTTACATAGTAGAGACCGGCCATCATCAACCACTCTTGTCAGTTCAAACGTCGCTAGCTTAAGATGCCGACTTCAAGCAGAGAACCAAATCCTATCACCTCGTTCGCGCCCGCTACCACCGCCGCCGAGTATCACATCCCGCCGTCGCCGCGCACACATAGGGCCCTGCGTAAGCTGCAGTCGGCGCACAACCTAGGCGCCGCCGCCAGGAATGCCGCGAATGCGAACGGAGGCCCGACGTCGCTCATCTCGCAGCAGCGGCTGAGTGACATACAAGAGATAGGCAGCACATCACAGACGATGCGCCACGTATCCAACAGATCGCCGCAGAGGACGCGGTCCAATTCCGATGCCCCTCCCCCTCCTCCTAACATGGTACCCTCCTCCAATGCCGCGGTGCCGCTGCATCACAAGCGCTCCGCCCTCAGCAGAACTTCGCCGGCTGCGGATGCGGTGTCCCTGGAGAGGCTGATTAGAGACGGCCCGCCCGACGACGACGTGCGCGGAGCCCTGGAGAGCGCGCGCCTCAAGGTGCTGGATCAGGGGATCAAGACCGATAGCGACGGGATGGTGAGTCTCTGCCTGCGTTCCTATGTCCCCATATCTCCACACTCGAGCGCCGCACCTGGCAGAACCCTTGTTAATTCTTGCAATCAGTCCTCGAGCCGAATCTACGCCTGGCTTATCCTCCTCGACGCGCCCTTCCTCGAGACGGACGCTTACCTGAAACTCATCCACCGGGGCGCCTCGCCGGCCTACTCCAAGATCCGCAACGACACCTTCCGCACGCTGACGACTGACCCGCTCTTCCGCCGCCGCGTCAGCGAGGCGAGCCTGATCCGCCTCCTCAACGCCATCGCCTGGAAGCTGCACGACGCGAAGGAGGAGCAGCGCCGGCCGCCGAGTAGCCGGCAGTCGCTCCCCAGCGGCAGCAGCCGGCCGAGCAGCTCGCTCAGCGACGTCCCGATGCAGACGTCCTCGCCGGCGGCCAAGAAGCGCGCGCGGGCGCTGACGCTCACGACCGAGGGCTCCGAGGCCAACGCCTCGGAGCCGGGGACCTACGTGCAGGGGATGAACGTGCTCGCGGCCCCCTTCCTGTACGCGGCGCGAAGCGAGGCGGAGGCTTTCGTGGCCTTCCACCGCCTGCTGACGAGGGAGTGCCCGGGGTACATCCGGGGCGCCATGGACGGCGTCCACCGCGGCCTGGCCCTCGTCGACAAGGTGCTGGCCATCGTTGACGCAAAGCTGAGCCTCTACCTGACGTCCAAGGGCCTGTCGGCCGAGATCTACGCCTTCCCGTCCGTCCTGACCCTGTGCGCCTGCACGCCGCCCCTGCCCGAGGTGCTGCGGCTCTGGGACTTCCTCTTCGCGTACGGCCCGCACCTGAACATCCCGTGCATTGTCGCCCAGCTCATCATGATGCGGAACGAGCTTCTAGGGTCTTCCAGGTCCGATTATCCCCCAACCCCCGCTCACTCACCTACCTAAGTACAAGATGACTAGACAATACGAATGTGTTCGCTAACACGGCCCCTAGTCCCAATAAGCTGCTGCGCTCGTTCCCCACGCTGCAGGCGGACCAGATCAAGCGGACCGCGCTCGCCATCGTCAAGATGATACCCGACGACGTCTACGCGGAGATCGTCACGCATGCGCTGTGATGGGACGGGATGGGATCCCCATCTCGAGTCATTGCGCCGAGACGAGACGAGACGAGACGAAGATGAACGAGTTAATGATGATGCATGCATGCACGGTTCTAAGGACGAGAACCCTGGTAGACCACTTGATCCCGCATGAGGGACTCGGAGTCATCCACTATACGAATTTTACGCGTCAGGCTTATTGCGGTGGGATCTACCGGGATCTCACGAACGAAAAGGGAAAACAGAACAAGGAGAGAACAAAAAGATGGAAAGATAAGAAAACGGTGTACAACACTAGACGACGGGAAACGACGAGATGACGAAAGCAAAAGGCTCGGCTCAAGGGCTGATTAATGACCGTTACGAGACACATGGCATGTATGTATGAAATTATACCAGGGGAAGGAAATAGGGTGTTTAAATGAATGAGAGATCTCGAGATCCGGGATTCGGTTACGAAACGAATAGACGAAGGAACGTAATCTTTTAACCTGCGTAAAGAGGAATCCCAACCCGAATCGGGCAGAGCGAGAATATAGGCTACTGTGATGTGCATTGGACGACCTTGCTTCTATTTACACGGGTGAGCCGCATTGCGGTTCTCTATTTTTCGCCGGCGTCTACGGACTCTGGATATAAGGTTCGGAATGGTCTTCTTGCATTTATGGATCTAGAGCGCAGCGGGTATCGCTTTCTAACACTGTTCTGCCGGCTGCGCGAGCAGCCAAATCTATGAGGTTCTATATCCCGGAGGACCCCCCAAACTCGGACCCATGCACGACACGTGTGATTAGAGGCGTGTCTGCGAGGAAATGCTGAGCATGTGGAGGGCATCGCGACTTTCTCAGGTCTAAGTGCACCTTCCCCAGGGTGATGCTGAGGCGGTGCCGCTGGCTTCCTGCTCGTAAACTCCAATTCGAACTCAGCCGTGGATACATCCCTGGGCGCGGTGCGTCCATTCATCTGGCGTATAAGCCACCGACCACCACTCCTTCCCGGAGGTAATGCCCTGTGCTGGCCACCGCGGCCGCGGAAGCTGCATTGCACGCATGGCTTACGCACCGGCATCTATACGGTAATACGTGAGTACCAAACCGTAAAACTGGACAGGACAGTGCTATGTCGATCCTCAGTAAGGGCATTTGGAAATCCTCATGAAGTCTTCCCGGTTTTAGCAGGAGCTTTTCGAATAGAGCGAGGATCAACCGGACTGACGAGGACTGCGTATAATCCCTGGTCGACTCATGGCCTAGAGCGTGCCGTAGGAAAGACACCTGGTAAGTGCGGCGCCGGTGGAATACTGGGCGTTGAACCGAGCGTCATAGTCCGCATAAGACCCGGCGCAGCACGATACGATCAGAAGGCCGGACAACCTCCCTCGGCACGTTTGAAAGCACCGGAGAAGAACTGCTGCATGGCAACGTAGTGGTACAAAATGCCGCCAAGCACTGCAATCTGCTGGAGTGTCAGTGATAAGTTTCGTCGTGGAGATATTGCTACGGTTATCCACTCACATGCCATAAGTTATGCGCGTTGCCGAAATAATCGAAAGCACCCGGGAACCACCTCTCTGGCACCTTGCTCGCATATATGCAGGCTCCGAGGAAGTACACCGAGAGCGACTTCAGAAGGTTGGACTCCATGTAGAAGTCAAGAGCCCAGGCGGCGCCGCGCGTGTAAATGACCTGGAATATGGGCATGAAGCCTGTGGTGCCCACCCCCACGAAGAAGGCCACCCTCAACCATGCCATATCCTGCCCGTTGAACGTCGGATGCCAGGGCATGATGACGCCCGCGATGCCCAGGAAAGCGGTTGCAGTCATATAGGCACACCGGCTGATGGGCTCGCAGTAGAAGACCGTGTACTCGACCGTCATGATCGAGGCGGCGATGAGCAAGGAGATGCCCGTGTAGTCGACGCACGCGAAACACTCCATCAGACTCTGGTCCGCGACGCAGTTCATCGTATGCCATATCGTGCTGCATACCAGGCACTTGCAGGCCGCGAAGAAGAAGAAGGCGGCGATGAAGACGTCCGTCTTGGTGTACTGATCGAAGTTCGCCGAAGTCGGGTAGAAATAGAAGGCAATCGAGAGGACCAAAGCTAATCCGAGAGCATGCGTCCAAATGTTCACAGTCTCGTTCGAGACGCGAAATACGGACCGGACACAACCTAGTTTCGACTCGCAGAACCGATACCCCTTGAGGATGTGCGGATTGACCCTCCACGGCACGGGCAGCTCCTCATATTTGAGGTGTCCATGTTCCCGCGCCCGTGTGATTGCGTATTGGATGTGTTCTTCGAGGCTATCTTTTGCCCGGCGTGCTCGCTCGAACCCTTCGTCGACAACCACACGGGCACGGTCGAGACCCTCATCAACAACTCTGCGGCCCTCGTCCATCAAGCTGCCGGCGGCACCCGCAGCATTTGCGAAACCTTGATCCCTCATCTTCAGCGCCCTCGTTTCGAAATCCGTAAGCATGTTATCCAGAAGTTCGACCCCGACCCGCGCCTTTTCGTTCATGGATTCCGCGGCGGCAAGCGCCTCGGTGTATCTCGTATCCAGAGTCTCTACCATAACCTGAAGCCGTCGCCGGCCGGCACCGAATAATTCCCCAGACACCTGCGAGCATCTTTCGCGAACCGCCTGCAGCGTCGCAAAAGTCTTTGCGATGCTCGCATCAATGCGACATTCTCCATAATTCTCTAAGTATTCTAAACGCCTCTCAAGTTCCGAGAGGAATAAGTCGACCTATCAAGAGTCAACAGTTAGAAGCCGCCGAGGTATACCGTCCCACCAGCGACAAACAGCGTACCTTCAGTAAAATTCCCTCTTCTCCGTCCATGTTGTGGTTAACAGAAGACTTCCTTCGGGGGATGAAAAATGAATGTCGTCTGCGCTGTATCGGCGGGGTTTGTTGAAGGTCCGCACCTGAGCTTTCAGCTTGATGCTCGCGGGATGTGCAGGCGTAAGAAGATGTACACGACATGGTGGGGGGCATCGTAAGGTTAAAATTGCGGCGTAACGGTCGTTCGGGTAGGAAGGGATGGGCTGCAGAGCCTCCAGGGGACTCTGCGAGTGGCAGAATGGACCAACGCTATCGATTAGGTAGTATCTAACTTTACTCTATACTGGTGGCGGTATTAAGCAGTGCAGCGACGCTGGCAACGCTTTCGAGAATATGATAGGTAGGCAGTATGTCGCACATTAGGTAGGTAGGGTCTGTAGCAGTCAAGGCAAAATAACAGGTCAAATATTTCCACGGGCGGGAATATAAGCAGCTAATTGGCCTTGAAGCCGTCATCGTCTTCGGATATGGTTGTGTGTGGGGAGGTGGGGTCCTGGCCCCGAGAATCCACTGGCTGCGAAACGGGTTATAATACCTGCAGGAAGCTAAAGTACGTTACGCATGTAGCCGCCCAGGAGTACTCATGCCTCCTGGTAGGTACATGTGCTTACTGTAAGGACACACAGGTACCAAGGTAATGTTTACTGTCAAAGTGGACTTTGTCGTTTGCCAGAAGATTTATCTAAGTGCTTTGTGATGATACCTGGTGCAATTTCATAGGATCAGATAGGAAATACAGCATGATTTAGGATGAGTTAGTGATATGTGGATAGAAGAGCTGACGGGTAAAAATGGCAAAAATGGCTCAACAGAAGAAACGGACAGTAAACGCTTGAGAACTTGGGCACTCCACGGTTCAAACTCTTTTATCCGAGTCTGTTAGTAACGCTAGCCTTCCATTTACATCATAAGGTTGTTTTGAGTCTTATTGTTACAGCATTGCGGGATGGTGATTCCCTGACTTCAAACCTAATTCATCACTCACACTCTCATCTCGTTTACTGGGCAATGAGGGGTGATGACATGATCTACCTAGTCCCTGGAGTGGTTGGTAGCACCGTAGCACCAACACACCCCAGCGCCTGACAGCAATGGCCGTACCTGAATCGGCATCAATTCGTCCGACTGTCCAATCATGCAGGTGGTCAAAACGAAAGAAGTAATGACCCCACTTAAAGCCTCAATCGGTTTTCCCATTCCAGCCGCCGGGACAAGGCTCGAAGTTGAAACGTCATTGGTCATTGCATTCTTGCCAAAATTTCACAGGGCTCATACGCTCATTGCCTCCTGCCCCGGGCTGTAGTGGGTCTAGCTCTATTGCCTGCCAAGCAACTACGCTAGCATTCCATAACATTGAAGTCTTTCAATTCGGAATACTTTCCAATCACCCACATATACCGATACGTCACGGCATCCATCATGGCAGTGGATGACATAGTGACGGACCCGAACCTGTCGGCCGTCCTCGACACATCCCGCGATACGCGCCTACAAGCGCTCGCCCTCGTCGACCTCATCGCGGCCACCGGGCCCATCGAGAACGCATCCACAGAAGCGCAGTTGGAGATATCCAAACAACAGAAGCTCCTCATTACCAATCTCGCCCAGCTCCGCGGCCTTCATCGAGCCGCTTTCTTCGGCGCGCGCCAGACTAAGTCGCAGACATCCGAAGCCCGCCAGGAGGTCGATCGCCTGCATCTCCAGCTCCAGAATCTCTACTACGAGCAACGGCACCTGCAAGGCGAGATCGCCGCTTGCGAATCATACGAGTAAGTGCTAGCCAAACTCCCTCCTACATTCGAAGTCATGTTTTCCCGACCTCTACCTCATCTCAGCGCCCTGGCGAGCACAACAGCTAATGGAGGTCCGATATAGTCATACCTACCAACAACTTCCCCTGATACCCGTCGAGGAATTCCTCGCATTGCACCCTGAACATGCAGACGATGACGAGAATACCTTGATGATTGCGCGAATCGAACACGAGCGTACCGAGCGCGAAGCACTAGAGCAGAAGCGTATGGAGCTTCTGAGAAGAAAGCAGAAGCTCATTGCCGACAATAAGAAGAGAAAGGACGACCTGGCCAATCTGGATAAGGAACTTGAGAAATTCATCGATGTTTGTGTTTTCTTTGAGACATTGTGCATCTGGTACTCTCGCTTACGTATAAACTAGGCTGCCAAACCCATTCAGAAACTCTTCGACAAGAACGTATGACCGACGCGCTGTTGAGAAGGCACAGTTATATGACAGGCATGCGTCTGGAAGGACGCAGCTAAACCCTCCTAAGTGGCTAAGGTTCTTAGGGGTGTGTATCAAGACACGATACTTAGTGTCTCAAATTTGGCTGGCTATTTCCCTTGATGCCTACGGGATAAACGGATACAGTCTGTCCCACCCTACCTTAAGGCATATCACGCATTTCAGAAGCCGAGGCCCGGATGGTGGTCATCGATAGTGGTCATCTGTTGGTGGCGTCTCATCTCACGTCAGTAAGACGACGAAATGTTAGGTTGCCACAGTCACACGTCGCCAGTAAGAGCTAGGCGGTAAAGGGTGACGATGAGAATCAAGACAGCAAGGTTATCTTGGCAAGGTTAATGATAGAGCACGGAATCGGCGTGGCAAGGATTTAGCGTCATATTCTTTCTAACTGGCCATTACCACGACATAACTATACAAGGAATGCCGCATCAATCCGAGCGTATTAATGTTCAACTAAGGGATTACGGCCGGTGGCTTATGAATAAGGCTGGCTCGGAACCCAAGGAGCACCTGGTATCAGGGACATAAGGTGGGAGGCCTGAGTTGTGTAAGCAAATCACGAGGCAGACTCAAAATCCGCTTAGTAGCGAGTTGCCCGCATGAACTGTGCATGCTCGCTCGCGTTCTGATCTCCGTAAGGCGGTGCATACGGGAGATGCTTAAGCTCTACGATATCCGGTTACGTTTACTTGGTGTTCTATTGATGCCACATGAGAACGCCAGTTTACTGGAGCCTGCAGTACCAAGGCTGCACGTAGTCGTCTGTACAGACGAGCTTCTGAAAGTGCTAGACGACTTCGGAAATACGCTTGCTCGCGTTGGCAAGCCACGGGTCGAGTCTTACAATGTTACACGAGAGCGAGAGCCGGGGCTGGAAGGCCTAGAAGCAGCCATTATGTGGCGACTGAGACAATGGACTGCATCAGCCGCACCCGGAAAAGACACGTAGTTCGGACCATGGGATTGGCTATCCCGAGTGCACCGACATTCCCTTTTCTCGAAGGAGAGGCTGCCCATGCCCTCTCGTGATTCGATGCCGAAGGTCTCTTTGGGGTCTCTGAATCTCTTGTGTGTGATACGGATAGTACCGCGCATTCTGAGGTTGGCTCGACTGGACTTGTACACAACTAGACGGCCTGGGAACATTATCCTGGTAGATATTAAACGACTGAGCTGCCGGGCATACACCTATACCCTCTCCTTGGTATACCAAAGGCGTCTAACTTTACACCTGTGACCTCCGACATTCATTTATCTCAGAGCCTCGGGCGTTGTATGTCTCCATAACATAAATGGATAATATTAGAGCTTAAGCGAAGGAAAAGGATCCGTAAATGGCGCGTTGGGTAACGCGGTACGAGGCGTCCTTATATCAACCTGCCGTTGGGACAATTTACCGGGTGATATTCGAAGAGACGTGCTTACAAACCTCAGGAGCCTCCTCATACTAGCTTCGGCATCCGAGATTTGGGTGAGAACTCCCGTGAAAGATGGTCGCTGAGGCGGGAGTTACCGGTCACGTTAGGTTCGATTCCTAACAGCGCTAGTTTGTACTCCATGTCGGTCGCTTCTATCTCGCTAATCCCTTAAAGACGTATATAATAACGTATTGAGATTTTATCGGTAGAGAGACGCGAACCCCTGGACGCATACCCCAGGCCGGGCCCCCCAGGTCCACGGGGGAGCGGCTGCTTGCTTAACTGCGCTCGGCAACCGTAGCTTCCCGCCAGCCCGAAAACTCGGAAATCGGGGGCATGCGCACAAGCCAGCCGGCCGCCTTCTTGCCAAGGGCCCCGTCTAATACATGAAGTAAGGTGTTCTTTCGCAGAGGAGCGAACCTCCTCGCATAGGTAGCGAGCGAGCGAATTAGTAACGGAATAAGCAAGCGCTTGAATGTGCCTCTTCCACTTTCCTTATTTTAACGCGCCCCGAGACAGAGAGGAAGGGAAAATTTTCAGCCCACTTTGCAGGCAGCAGGTTAAGCTCGTCTGTTCGGGAGGTGGGGAGGCCGTGGAGCCGGCGAAGCGAACTTGTTAGCCTCGCAGTAGTACAGTAGAGAGCCGCGGTCGAAAAAGTGCGAACCAATAAGGTGAAGCCGTAACCACTGTTGAGATTAGCTGCGCGCACTTACGACAAATTTATGATCGTCCATTCTCGACTTTGAGACTAGGCATCTACATTTATTGGACAAGATACCTACCGCTTCGTGTCACGTCTGCTTCGTTCTTCGCTCTGAGTAGCCTTCCCTCCGACACGGCACAATGAGGGGCCAGGCGTTGAATTGTCTAAGCTTCTTTTAAGCTGTTCTAGCCAGAATTTATATTGGATCTTAGCCGACCCCTACCACATATGTTTGGAAGCCGGTCAGTTGCCCACCGACGGGCTATTGGGAGGGCTTTGCAAGTAAGCGTCAATCGACCTTGTACATACGAGTGATTACGTCGAGTAGAAAGAAGGCCTTCCATTAGCTGGCTGACGTTACTAGCCGACGTTACGAGCTTGCCTTGCTTCTGGGAGGTTGCCGGAGCCTCATCTCAGGGGGTTCACTGCCTGGCTGGGGAACCCTTCGCTCAACAACCCGAATAAACTTCATATCACATTACGGCCAGCACCCAGTTACTGGATAATACGAACCAAGAATACTGAACTAAAGCACGACCGTCTTCAGATCTTAGGGCTGTCTTGAGCTTATAAGGAAGATTGTGTCCTTTCATTGCATAGGACTAGCGACATATATATATACGCTTATACCGTGGTGAAAAAACAATGACATTGATAGTGGATTAATATTTAAGAGTTGGTTCTTTTAGAATATAAAAATAAAAATAAAAAGGTGACTGCCTGCAACTAACAGATTTATTAATAGAGATGAGGAACACAGCAGGCTGCGGACCGACCAACGTTGGGACGAGGAAACCCTGACCCTTAATGGGCGACGGTGTGGTGGTTCGCGGATCGAATTCTCCCCTTCAGAATACCCTGGTACGCGATATCTTCGGCTAGCCTCCATCAATAAGACGAAAAGAAAACAAAATTAGGCGGGGCGGCGCGATAGCTTATAGCTCATTTTATGCCTTGAGCCATACGACTTCAACACAGGATGTAAGCAGGTAAAGGGCGGTGGATGTTTAGTGACCTACATTAGGAAATGCGATCCGGTTAATGGAGCAAAGGTTCGACAGTACGTAGGATGGCTAGATCCAGGCTCGAAACATGGAGGGATCCTCTGTTTCAAAGCTCGATGCCGAAGCTTATTTTGAGCGTCTTCCGCCTTGTTTTAATCCTGAGCTGTTCAACGGCGCGGTGAGCCTTGAGGCCCTTGGCGACACGAGCACGGAGCACTCATGTGCCATGTGGCTGCTCATATCCCCGAGTGGGTTCCCTCATGTAAGGCTCCTGGTAACCAAATACCCGGGACTTTCCCCGGCAGAAATCAATACTGCTTCCGCTCAACGATTATACGTTAATGCAAAAGCATCTGTCTAAGTACTTAAAATATGCCATTAAGTACGGGAATGCTCTGGCCTTGCGAATTTCGGATTGCGCTTACGCACAGGGGTGCGATGGATTGAATGGCGTACATAGCAGACATGATAGGCTTGTGTGTACATAGAGGGGGCCAATGGGGACAGTTACACTTCGAAAGCTCCTTGGCAATCTGTGCTTTGAAGCTTGGTTGCATAAGTGATGTCAATCGAGCCTTGGTAAAGAGTCATGACGATGAAGACGGACGTGGTGCCCAGCCCGCTAGTAAATCAGCGCTCCGGCAGGTTACCGAAAGGGGTTTGTACGTACGATACATAAGTGGCTTAGGCTTGCTGCTGTGCGTGAGCATCTTCATACATTAGGCCCCGTAGGATCTGTGTGGTTAGCGGTCTGACTTCTTGCATGGCTACACGCAGGGTTTCGGAATAGGAAGCATCAACGGTTCATCTCTAGCATCGCACGTCCGCTACTAATTATCACGTGAAGGAGATTTGTGGGCAGAGTCACACCATCGCGTTACATCCAAATAAGCACCAGCCCCAAGCCACGTTAGGACGAAAGCTGGGTAAGACTGTAAGACAGGAGGAAATAGTTGGAGAGCTACAAGATAGCTTAGATCCATTAAGAACTAACCGTGCCGCTATAACTGCATATCCTTTTCTCTAGCTCGATTCGCTTTCGGAAGAGTCAACTTGGGATAAAAAGGCGCATATAGCTTGTAATCGTTAAGGTTAAAGAGAAGGAAACAACTTGCGTATTCAATAGAGTCGAACATTGACCATGTACAGGCACATAGTTAGAAACCGGCGACACCTACGTCCCACATCGCTTATTGTCATACCTCTTTACGTTTAATAGGGGTAGCACTTAATGCTGTGAGAACGGAGGCCCCGGAACGTAATTATAGTAGGTATAAGAGTAACAAGTGAGTTGAACGACATACGCCCTGGTCGTGGACGAGAAATGTGAAACCAGAAATACAGGTGCCTATTCATACTAAGTACCTGACTCCCCATTAGGTTAAACAAGGGAAACCCTTCGACTGCGGCTGAGCAGCAGTGCATGATACTATACGTAAAACCGTTAGATGCGGCGAAGCAAGCTGATCCGCGCCATGCTATAGCTTTGGGAAACCATTTAGTCGCATATAGAAGCAGAGTGTCGTCGCACTCCATATGGGCGCAGGATTCAGTCCAGGAGTGGCTGAGCCCTGGCTGAAATAATGTTTCTTAAAAGACTCATAAGCTTCTACTTGCAAGTAAGTATACGACGTTTGAATTGGCGTACGTAGGAAGAAGGCTGGAGCAGAAACCGATCCCATTTTACAATTTCTTGGAGTATAGACTATAGCTGGAAATTAAATGTGATAACTACAGAGTACGCCAGTGATGGGGTCCGATGGATCAACATTGACCTGTCCTAATTCAGGAACCAGGAACAACTATCTCGTGGCAGACACTCTTTCATTAGGTAGGGCTGGCTGGCATCGTCACGTCTCCAATAATAACCTAAACTTCCACAACCGCATTAGAAGCATATGTGATACGATTGACCAATAGGCACATTTCAATTAACTCGAGGTCAGACGTGGAAAGCTCAATCTTCTTTTCTTTTATGTCCCTGCTGCAATCCCGTTCGCTTTACCTGCAGTGAAATGCATTATTAGACATTTTAGAAGCGTTTCTGTATGATGACGATCAAATGGGTCTTGCTGCCGCTTCCTACTACATGGTACCCTGTGCTAACGTTAGCCTGGAGTAACCCACAAGATGCATCTGTGTCCATCTACCTAAGCTGGATTTGTGCATACCATGGCACTAATTTGCGCAAGCTTAACAGCTCTAGCCATCGCCAATGGCTACCTTATGCCACTAACGAGAAGAGAGTGCCATAAGAGATGCCTAGGCCTACATTGTACCTAGGTATGTAACGGTGAATCCTCTCAAATCCTAACTGCATTGAGGTACCAGGTGGTTGCGCCCCCATGGCAACGCAATGCGCTAGAGAACCTGTGGACCCGCCCTACTGATGTGCTCATTTCCCAATTTCTCACTCCCCTAATAATATTGCACCTTGAACGCTCTGCCTCCTTACCCAGCAGCCCCGAATCACCCGCCCTGAATCTCCATTCCGTCTGTCAAGGCAGCAGGTTAGCAGAGAGGCCAAACTCACGACCTGAATCCGCAATTTCCAAGGGTTCTTGTTGCTGTAATTGCTGCTGCCACCCACCTGCGACGGGACTGCAGAAACTGCCACATACTTTTTGAGTACCTACATCTCGTCGTTTCTCCTACCTTGCTCATATCAACCAACATTGTTACCACTTTACATGTTCAGTGTAGCAAGTGCCGGCTTTCCCTCACCTACTTATCGTCCTCATCGTCAACCGAGCGAGTTGGGTGACCGCTACTGACCTCTCACTCGACCCTTTTCAAATAATCACTTTTAATCCTTTTTTATACGACTTCAATTAACCATCAACCTGAAACTACGGGCAGTGGTAGTCGTCGCTCATCTCGAGTTCTTCTCCCTTACCTAAATCTCTCTCGCCTCCCTGCTTGGCCTGGCCTCTCAAGGCTCGAGAGCACGTCGCCGACATGTCGCTCCTCAACTGGTGTTCGCGGCGTGTTGGAGGTCTCGCCATGCTGGGAACACTCTTTCTCAGCTACTGGGTCATCACAAAAGAAGCGCAAGCAACGCGGTATAGATACAGTTATATGCCTACAAAGGACTCGCTTAGCTCCTCGACGGCCGGAAATCCTGTAGCCGAGGGCGCCGGGAACTGGAGTGTCGTCTTCGCGTACTACTGCCTCTTCATCCACGTTTTGGTCTTCATGTTCCCCTTGCGTTCCTGCTACTCTACTTTGGACTTGACCCGCAATCTGCAGAAGATGGCGAAAAGCAAGGCGATCCGCGATTTCAAGCTATCCCATCAGCGCCGCGGCTCGTCCACGTCTCTTTCTAGCTCCGAGACCTTGACTTCCTCCCGCGATGGGTCTTCGGTCTCCGCCTCCAGTAGTGAAGCTGGCGACCTTGAAACCGAACTATATACCGATGCTGATGCTGATGCCCACCGAGTCATTCATGCTATTATAATTCCTAATTACAAAGAGGAGGTGGACACCCTAAGAGAGACTTTGGACGTATTGGCATCGCATCCTCAGGCCCGGGATACGTACGATGTGAGTCTTGCTCTATTCTGTGATATGGATCACGCATTTGATCCATACCGATCAATCTCAAGGGCTTCCTCTTCTAACACGGGCACCCCAGGTCTACCTCGGCATGGAGGCGCGAGAACACAATGTAGAACTCAAGGCCATGACTCTCATCCAGGAGTTCGTCAAGAAGTTTCGATCAATCGAATTCACCCTCCACCCATCCGACATTCCCGGCGAGTCTCCTGGAAAAGGTAGCAACGTAGCATGGGCTGCGCGCACACTCAGCGAGAAGTACGGGCGAGGAGTCCGAAAAGACGTAATAGTCACTGGGATTGATGGTAGGCCACAATATGCTCCCACAACCTTGTTATATGCAGTACCCTGCTGCATGAAATTAGCGGCTAGTTAACATTGAGGGATCATAGCTGATAGTCACCTCTTGTCCAACTACTTTGCGCACCTTACCAGTATGCATGTCTCTTACCCGGAGACCGCGTCGACAACACTCTATGCTGCTCCCATTATCTTTGACCGAAATGCGCACGAGGTTCCTGCCATTGTTCGAGTTGCTGACATCCTCTGGGCTGCCGCTGGTATTTCGGGTCTTTACCGTGGGTCAACCATTGCTCCTCCGACATCTGTTTATTCTCTTCCTCTCGACTTGATTGATCGCGTTGGAGGTTGGGATTGCGACCCTGAAGCTATTGGCGAGGATCTGCATATGTACCTGAAGTGCTTCTTCGCCTTGAATGGTCACCTTACTGTCAGAACAATCCTGAGCCCAGTTAGTCAAAGCAACGTTAAGGGTGACGGTGGCAATGGTCTGTTGCAGAAGACATACAACGACATGCGCGCTCGCTACAATCAAGCACTCCGGCACATGTGGGGAGCGTTGGATACCGGGTACGCCATTAGGAAATTCGTGGAACTCTGGCAGGAGCGGAAGCATACCTCGCGGGCCTACAGACCTCTCCACATCGCCTTGTAAGATTTCCTTTTCCCCATTCACCAGTCTGGCTAAAACTGACCTGAGCCAGGAGCAATCCCGATGTCGACGACTCTTATATCACACAGGCGCAGCTTGACAGCATGGACCCCGAACAGACTTCCGAGAACGGCATCTTTTCTGACGTGGTGACGGACACCTTGAAAAGCCCCAACTGGGAGCGGCTCATCTACCTTAGCCATCGTCTTTTCGAAGCGCATTTCCTGCCTCTGCAGACGACCATTCTTGTCCTTGCCTCTACCCTCTACGACTGGGTGGCGGATGGGAAGAATTCTGACCCTCACAACATATCCTGGATCTTCTTCTGGTGCAACGTTCTGCGAACGGTCGGCTTTATGGAAGTCGCACTCTACTTATTCCTGTATGAGCGGCTCCACAAGGTCGCTAGCTCCAATCGCGAAAAGGAGATGACCGAAGCTGGCCTCGCCAAAGGGATGTGCTTCTCGCATCGCTCTGTCAAGGAAAACTTCAAGGACTATTTTATGGTACCGCTTGTGGCACCACTGTACGGCGCTATTCCTTGTGCTCAAGCGCAGATCCAGCATTTCTGGACAGTCGACCTGGTTTATACTGTCAGCAAGAAGGTAACGAGACAAAGAGCGAAGTCCGTAACAGCAGCCGGGAAGGTATAGCGATGCGACAGCCGTTATGATTTATAATTACGAACCCGGGACAAGTCTCCTCTGGACACTCACGTTCTCGGCTAATACATTTCGATTCCAACCGGCCTGTTGAATTGCAACCGGCTACCCTTTTTACCACCTGCGCAGCGGCTTCGCACCGAGTGTAAATAGAGAATATAATGTCGATATGATGGTAACGGCATTGGCATTGGCATCCTAGAGACCAGGGTATGTTTCGGGTCAGAGGAGTTCGGGGAGCACGGTGCAGGAAAAGATGATTTTCTTCCTGCCAGCATTCGTTTAAACGGCAAGAGACGTGGAGATGAGAAGAAGCAAATATCGGCGGTTGACATGGATCCAACAATGGATCCCTCTGTCCGCTGGGCGTGCAGGCTAGCCCAGCGTCGACGAGTTTATGACAGGTTAACGCTACATGAGGACAGATGCGCGCAGCCAGCAACCAGCCACCCTAGCCTGCTAATATTTAATACATGTATATAAGAGTGGGAGAGGAAAGGCGATACTCCAACCCGCTTGAGGGGCCAGGAGGGAGGTGAGGGCATGTGTAGAGCATGCCTACGAAGAAGCTTACGATGTTGAATAATAAGCTGAGTTGTCGCCCACAATAAATCACAAGAGTGGTTTCGGTCCGAATGGATGTATAGTGAGTGTTTATGCTTGAGGTGCGAGTCCGTCACGTCGCTTATTGTGTATATCGCTGGCCTTCATGTCCGCAGCCTGGGCGTTGATGAAGCCGTTGAATCTTTGTGGCTATTCAACACAGCTAGCACCTCGGGGTGGTAGAAAGGAGCACACCGAGATCGCTGCATGACTCGTGATGGCCGAGTCAGGAGACCGACTTCTTTTCCCCTGGGTCGTAACGAGACTCTACCTCGTGAGCGCAAACCCTATGTTTGGCCTCCTTCCGGCCCGGCAGGAAACTCCGCAGCCCCCGACCGACCGCGGGGAACTGACCAATAGCATAACACCCTTTCGGCATACCCCGTGTGGAGGTTCGTGGGGTTCGTCCTACCAGGCCGCGGAGATCCGGCGGCCCCCGAAGTCCCTGTGCGAGCTCGGGATCGGTGTTTATGCGCCCTTCCGGGTTCCCGGCATACGATAGTGTCCCGAACGCGAGGCCCACCGGTCGGTCGGTTCCGTGGCGTGTTTAGTACGATACGAGTGAGTGCTGGCTCGGTTTCAATGTTCGTCTGCTTCCGTGTATCGATATGTTGCACTCGATTCCTTGCACTGGCCAACAGGTTGTGACTATTGTCCCACGCTCGACTCAGGTGCTCTCTTCTCGTCGGTGACGCGCAGGCTCGTCGAGACGTTGCGCGGCGGACATCATGCTAGGTTCCCAGCGTCGGCATGGGATAGCCTCTTTCGACATACCAGCTCGGCGAGGCGGCCTTCGCTCGTGCAAGACGCCGTGTTGGCCGACGCTCTTCAAGACGTTGCGAAATCAGATGGGCTCGGCAAAGGACGCCGCTGAATCGCTAATAGTGCTATGCGGTCTGAGGCTGCGTTGTCTTCGCCTCTTTGTGGGAAGGACATGCTGTCGGATCTCATAGCAACTCATCGTAGATGCGGTAAAGCAGTCTTGAGGCCCTGGGTGGGTTCGTCTATGGCCCATTTGTATAGGACGGGTCAGCCATCTCGGAAGTCGTCGCATGACGGCGGCATGTAGTTATGCGATGGTTTAATAATCATATAATCTAAGGCCTCGAGAAACATAACTACTGAGACCAGTGGACTCGAACCTTCGGATGCTTCGGAGCGGGAGAGTCAAGTGTTTTATTGCCATGTGCCTACCTATCTGGAGCTCCAGTTAACTAGCGACTCGTGTCATTCGTTTTGTCTTCCACTTCGGTCCACCGTGATCGATCGATCTCGGACGTCATATTTGCAACTAAGTAAACTTAGAAAATTCTCTTCGAAATCCAGCCTTGCCGACAACCGAGTCTTCTTCATCTCCCCCGTCATTACACCCGATGTCCAGGCAGCAGTGCTCTACCGCGGTGTAACTACAAAACACATTGGTCGAGGTCTGGAATTTCCACATAGTCATGTCTTGGATCTTCGATCATCATGACGCAGGGCTGAGCCGCCGGAAGTGAGACATCAAGCAAGCTCGAAGAGATAGATATAACAATGCTGCGGCGCTCGAAGGTCGCCAATTTGTGATTTATCACAGTAGGCCTCCTAACAATAAATTCGAAACATGCCACTGTACCACTTCCATAATCTATCCTAATGGTAGCAAAGACATGATACCTGCCAGTCTGGCCGATTAGGTCTGCCTACCTAGGCAGGCAAATGCAATCATCCGAAGCCTCGCGAATACGACGACTCATTTATGAAATATTTCTTGCTGATTTATAACAACCCATGGTCCCCCCAGGAGACAGCATCACCAAGCTTTGACGCGTCAGGTAGATCAGATCAGTCAATTACGACTATGCACGAATCTCGTGTTCAAAATCATATAACAGAAAGACAAGGACCAGTCCTGCTCGTCTGCAGGTGTCTTCCCTTTCGCATTCTATGCTGACTTTGTTGACTGGTTGCTAGGCAAAGAACGCTAAGCAGGCCGAGCTTGACTCTGCAGGCTACTAACGATAGCGATAAGGGGCGCTAGCGTCCCTTATCGGTGGGGGGTTGCTAGGTGCAGCGTTGAACCAGAAGGGAAAAAAAAAGTTTTCGAGGTTCTGGTAGCTTTGCGAATTGCTTCTGAATAAATGGTTCACGCGTCGCATCTCAACTTTCCACAGTCTAATCGGCGATTCTTGTCTTGGTCCAACTTCCTTAGATTCAGCACTGACTTGCGACTGTCGTGTTCGCTGCATCTCACTGCTAATTCCATCTCAAATTTCGACGTTGATCTCTATTTATTTTCGTCTTAACATGTCGATGCTGCCTGTCGCCCTTTATGGGCTCGAGGTCCCGCCTGGAGGCATCATGATTCCTGCCATGCAGGAGGACAGTTTGCCTGATGCCGCTGTGAGTATACATCCCCATTCGTGTGTTCATTTGAAAGCTGCGTTGTTCCAAACTACGTCTTGCCATCCAATCCTCGCCCGAGTCGCTTACAAAATGGACATAGTATCGCATTACCATGGCTGCCCTCGATCCCACCGAGGCCCCAGAAGCTGATGAGAATGGCAACATTCCCAACGTCCCGCGGTCCACCTTGAAGATTGTTCGCCAGCGCTATTCCGATCTTGATGATGAGATCGATGACGAGTACCTGAAGCAAATCATGGGCGGCTCTTCCGATTCAGATTCGGACGAAGACTCGGATGAGGAAGATGATGA
Organism: Monosporascus sp. CRB-9-2; assembly: GCA_004155915.1. NCBI lineage: Eukaryota > Fungi > Ascomycota > Sordariomycetes > Xylariales > Monosporascus > Monosporascus sp. CRB-9-2. The sequence goes on along the minus strand of QJOA01000083.1, from coordinate 119,707 downwards.
CGAGGCTAACGGTGGCCCGAGCGATCCTGCCAAGTCTAAGAAGGCGAAGCGAGAGGCTGCTCTCAAGAAGCTCATCGAGGCCGCTCAGGACGAGGAGGACTCGGATGAGGAGATGGCTGATGGGGATGCCAAGACCAATGGCAAGAAGGCCAAGAAGGGCAAGGAGCCCGCTACCTCCAGCGACGACGATGACGATGATGAGGATGAGGATGACGAAGATGGTCTCGACATGGAGGAGCTCGTTGTCTGCACTCTGGACACCGAGAGAGTAGGTTTTCCTGAGCAACGAGACCTTTGCTTCTGTACTAACAATCGCGAAGAACTACCAACAACCCCTTGATATCACCATTGGCCCCAACGAGAAGGTCTTCTTCGTCGTCAAGGGCACGCACACTGTCCATCTCACTGGCAACTACATCATTGACGCTAACGAAGACATCTCTTCTGATGAAGAGGATGATGATGAGGAGGGCTACGGCTTCCACGACGGTATCGACGACTATGACTCGGAGGAGTCCGAGGTCGATGAGCTCGATGATATCCAAGATCCTCGTATCACCGAGATTGAGTCTGATGAAGAGGAGGCGCCGAAGCTTGTCACTGCCGATGCCAAGAAGGGCAAAAACAAGCGCCCTGCCGAGGACGAGGGTGAAGGTCTTGATGAGATGATTGCCAAGTCTGGCGCCGCCGCCGAGACCAAGCTCAGCAAGAAACAGCAGAAGAAGCTAAAGAACAACAAGGGCGAGCCCGTCACCGCTGAAGAGGGCAAGGAGGCTGCCAAGGAGGCCCCCGCCAAGGGCGACAAGAAGGTCCAATTCGCTAAGAATCTCGAGCAAGGCCCTACCGGTTCTACCGCTGCCGAGAAGCCTGCTACGAAGGGAGCCTCACTCGGAGTCAAGGTGGTCCAGGGTGTCACGGTCGATGACCGTAAGCTCGGCACCGGCCGTGCAGTGAAGAAGGGTGATCGGGTCGATGTGAGATATATCGGCAAGCTTCAGGATGGCAAGGTCTTCGATTGTGAGTTTCTCCCTTCAATTAACACTCCGACTATTGCTAATATAGAATAGCCAACAAGAAGGGCAAGCCTTTCAGCTTCAAGGCTGGTGATGGACAAGTTATCAAGGGATGGGACATAGGAATTGTCGGCATGTCCGTCGGTGGAGAGCGTCGATTGACTATCCCTGCGCACCTCGCTTATGGCAGCAAATCGTTACCTGGCATTCCGGCCAACAGCCAGCTAATCTTCGACGTCAAGCTGCTTGGAATCAAATAATCTGGAGGCTTTCGAAGCGTCTGCGATATTTAAGTACCTGGCCGTTCCGGCTTGTCACTTGATTTATCGACTCAGCAGAAGTTGCTGGAGAAAGTCTTACTCGAAAGTCGTCACACTCGAGATGATTTGGAAGACATTCATGCGATCCTTTCTGCAAGCGCCCATGGGTGTTTCTGGCAATGTCTCTTTGACTACAGATACCACTCTATATGTACTCCTATCTGGTTTGAGGCCAATACGTGTTGTGCCTTGAACTACTCATTCCCCTAGTACGAGTTTTGATGATTATCTCGTATTCTCTCTGCGCTGCAAGGTCTCTGACCGGTACATGTCTGCGAGGATCCTGTCTCAGGACATGGGAAGCAGATACCATAAGGGATGACGAGGTCTGTATTGCATAACAGGCGTACGGGAAAATCATTTTATAGGGCGCGAATATCTGCTTTCTCGTTGGTGTGTAGTCTATCAAGCCTTGTTAATAAAAGCTTTAAACGGCTATCTTAACTAGGATTCCTTATCCCACTTTGTCGTCCTTGAGTACTCGTGTAACTTCTCCACATTGATGGTTATAGGATATGCTGACTGTTGGGATTACGAACATTTGATCTTCTTGGGTGACAGGTTGTACTTGCAGGAGCTCGTGTTGCTTGGTCCATGGGCAGACTTCTTGCCCACATGTAGGAAGTAATGGTCGTTACTTCCATCCTTCCCGTTGGACTAGGCTGCGCAAGGGTTCTTGCTTGTTGTCGAAAAGGGGCAAAGGCAAGAACGACTTGTCAGTAAGCAGACCCCTTCACTAACTGACGGGTTGGCCGTGTTCAGCATCTCATATCTCCTACATTACCACATTCTTTGCCCCAAGGTCGTCCCCGTCCCCAACTACAGCCCTCCGATCACCATCGTTATATACAGGAGGGTCCTGTAGTCCCATGGCACTGAGATTATAATCGTCTCCGTATGGACGTAGTTCTAACAGTCTTTTCTAACATCACATATGATACAGAGACGACAACATGAAGCGAAGTTTGCCATTGGTGGAGAGCTTACCTGCTCTTCCACTTGAAAACCAGTCGCTCCTATGTCCTACGCCATCGTCGACATCCCTTCCTGTGCCATCAGAAACCGGGGTCCCTCGCAAACGGCGTTTTCGAGGGTCCCGGATCAAGTCGGCTTTGCAATCAATGACACGTAGTCGTCAGCCCTCCCCTGACGTTTACAACAGACATAACATTCTAACATGAGCCTAGCACTAGAGACCTCCAGTAGGGAGAATACCACATGGCCAGGTAATCCGCCGGTGCCCGCAGAGCGACCCTCGGAGAGACGGCCTCTCATCAGGAAATTGTCCTTTCCATTCCTTCGGAAGCCTTTCGGTGTTACCATCATCCACCGGAAGCCATCAAAGTCCAAATTGCCTCCTCTTCCCCCGTTGGAGACGTGCGGTCATTTGACTATCCCACCCTGCACCGCTACAGGCACCACGTCTCCGTGCGAGAGCGTCAGCATCAGCAACAGCAACACAAACAGCAACAGCACTAGCAATGTCACTTCGAGCGGCAAGTCATCCGGCAAGTCAAGTGGCCAGACCAACGGCACGAATACCACGGCCAAAACCTCCGTAGACTCTAAGCTCTCTAACAAGCATAATGATTCAAGTGATAGGAAGTCAGCAACGATTATTCGGTCTGAAAAACCCGAGAACCATGTGGTCCCTGACACGTCTCTCACCACAATCCCAGAAACGGCTCTCGACCTGGCTTCACCGACTGTGTTGACTGTCGAGAAAGCTGCGGCTGCTAAAATTTACCTAGAGTTATACTTCAACGAACTTCTGTGCAAGCCTACTCCACGCTCTCTCCGTAGGAGATATCTGGAAGCAGAGTTATATCACAGCAACGGGTTGACTCCAGAAGAGAAGGAAATGCAACGCCAAATATTCTACAGGCAAGAGTCCCATCACTTGCGAGAGACTCGCTCTCTAAAGGCGAAGAGTGCCGTAGCCAGGCAAGGACACAAATCCCAGCTGGCGGACAACTACGAATTTGTGAAAGTCCTCGGCAAAGGAAGCTTCGGCGTTGTCAGGCTCGTTCGTGAGAAACCAGACACCGCTAATAAAACGCATAGCCTGGGCCACGAGAAGCAGGTCTATGCTATGAAAGTAATTCGCAAGTCCGCAATGCTGAGGACGAGCCAAGAAGGCCATTTGCGAGCAGAGCGGGATTTCCTGGTGGCCTCGGAGGGTTCAAGATGGTGCGTTGCCGACGCCCCAATCCAATATCTGACATGCCAGCATGCTAACGTGGACTGTCGCAGGGTTGTCCCATTAATCGCCAGCTTCCAAGATGCGGCCAATCTCTACCTTGTCATGGAGTATATGCCCGGTGGTGATTTCCTTGGGCTTCTGATCCGAGAGAATATCCTCAGTGAGCCAGTGGCGAAGTTTTACATTGCGGAGATGATACTTTGCATCGAGGAAGCACATTCGCTCCGGTTCATTCACAGAGACATCAAGCCGGACAACTTCCTTATTTCCGCATCCGGCCATTTGATGATATCGGACTTCGGTCTGGCTTTTGATGGCCACTGGTCTCACGATACAAGCTACTATTACACGCACCGGTACAGCCTGCTCCACAAGCTCGGGATAACAGTGGAAGGCGACTCTCAGGATCGTGCCGAGGGCCTACAGGGGACAGCCAAGTGGACACAGGGTGTTGCAGTAGCAATGCAAAAACACGACCGCCGGTTGTCCGAATGGGATCTCGACGAGGAGCCGCTCTTGAACTGGCGCAATCGATGTGGGATTCGTACGGCTGCCAGATCGTGCGTTGGGACGAGTCAGTACATGGCCCCTGAAGTCATCCGCGAGGGGGTATATGATGCGAGATGCGATTAGTGGAGTCTCGGCATCATCTTATATGAATGTCTGTATGGCCATACGCCCTTCTTGTCCGAAGAGGGCGGACGCCAGGCTACGAAACGAAACATCGTCAACCACAAGCAGACGTTCGCGTTCCCGGCCCGCCCTGTCGTCTCTCGACGCTGCATTGATCTCATCGCCAGCCTGGTCCGCGAGCAGGAGAACCGCCTCTGCTCCCGCCGCTACCGACATAATCCGGCCAACCCCGATCCCTCTCTATCCACAAGCAGCGCGCGCCCCGGGCGCGAACCCCGCGACTGGGCCGGCCGGGCGGTGTACCCCTATGACGCGGAGGACATAAAAGCGCACAAGTGGTTCCGGGACCTGCCCTGGGACCGACTTCACCAGCTCCCTCCGCCGTTCGTCCCGCAAATCAGCAGCCTCGAGGACACGCACTACTTCGACGAAGAGGAGTCTATCTCCGACTGGTCGGAGTCGCAATCGGAGAGCAGCGCGGCCTCGGAGCCACCCCTCGAGGGCGAGTCCGTGGCGCCCGAAGAAGAGCCCGTAGCGGTATTCGGCGGCGGACCGGGCCTCCTCGGGGGAAGCCTGGGCGTACGCCGCAGCCGCAACCCCCAGAGGGCCGCGGCAATGCAGACGGAGCTGGCGGCGTTCCCGTCGCACGTGCGCCCGATGTTGGCGCACTTCGTGGCGACGCCGTATGACACGACGCGACTCAAGCACATGGACCAGGAGGTGGAAGGGGCGGCGGCGCACGACCCCGAGGCGTGCGGGCGCATGAAGGCGTTCGTGCGGACATTCGGGCGCCGCGAGCGCAAGCGGCCGCGCGACAGGCTGCTCAGGGACCGCAAGACAAAGGGCGTCGCCCTCGAAGAGCGCAAGAAGACGGCCTTCATGGGGTACACGTACCGCCGCTGCAGGCACTGGAATGCCAGCGCCAATGCCGCGGGCGGCGGCTTTGGCATGGGCAGTACCAGCGCCGCCGCGGAATGGGACTGGGACGGGGTGCTGATGGATAGTGCTGTTGCGGAGGGCTGCGGAGACGGCGGTGACGACGCGGATATGAACGGAAAGATGAGGGATGGAGCCGAGATGGCCGCCTATCGGGCTTGGTGTGGTGCGATGCCCGGTGGTGGATGACCCGTTGATGTCGCTCATCAACTGCGTAAACGGATGGTTGGGTAGCTGCCCACATCGGGGATTCGCTGGTAGATCGTGAGGAGTGGTGGAGAGGAGGAGTAAAAAGATAAAAAGGCAGAGGAAAAGGGGGTTGGAAGGGGCGCGCGAGAGCTATGCTGAGATTCCCGGCCCAATGGAGAGTTGAGAGACTACGAAAAAGTCTCGTCAGAGCAAGTATCCCTATTCTACATCCTATAGACTGCAGCACACGCTAGCTGAAGGACCTGACTACCTAAGTAAGTAGTCAGACTGCGAGCTGATTGTCATCCTCTTAGCCCGTATACCTATAGTAATGATGATCCACGCTCCTATTATTAATCCAGACGAGTGGTTCCGTTCTTCCTGGCGCGTTGCCCGTGGGTGACTCCCTAGGCAGCCTTTCGTGGCAACCGCCGGGTCTGAGGATGAGGTGGCGCGGGCGGTTAGAAGGGAATCTCGAGAATAAGGGATAAGGGATTAGGGATTCGGTATCCGGCTATAGTGGCAGGCTCTGGCCATAATAGTTAAGCCAACCCTGATCGTCTAGGTATAACCCATTGCTGTTATTATCTCTATATGCCCGTAGAAGTTGCTCTTAAAAGAAATTCGAATAGACACAGGCTTTTGTTACTTTGTTAAATCATCAACTCTAGTCGTTGGTCGGACATGAACTATCCAGTTCTCATATCCCAGCTCCTGGGATATCATCAAGGGGCCCTCAACTATTTTGTCCAGAGCCTGCCCGGTTCCGGCTACGGAGGCGAGAAGAGCAGCGTTACCGCTCGAGACCCGCTCCGTTTGCTCCTTATCCAAACACACAAAGATAGCATCGCGATATCATCATAAGGCTGATTAAATAGTCTTAGTACGGAGCTCTATCGTGTTGGTGTCAGATCTTCCATTGATGCCCAGAACGCCCGACTACATATAAGAATCGCTGGAAACAACGAAACGCCGCTAGATGCATGAAATGCGTGACCGTCATATGCCAACGCGAGTTCCCCTCCCAGACGCCCGACGCTGATGACCCCAAGCACGGTAACAGTGTAGATAACCAATGCAAGCCCGCTATAGAGAACCGCAGTAGCCTCCTCATCAAGCAAAAAGAGCCCAGTGGCGAGAACAGCGCTAGGCCCTCAACTGTCCCGTCAGAGCGGTGCAAATGCGCACGCACATGAGCTTTCTCTTCCTTTTCTTCTTCCCCCCTCCCCCTTCGAGCCCGCAAGCCTCCCGTTTATCCCCATCTCCATCGATGTCTAGTCTAGTTTAGTCCTATTCCGAGTGTCTGGTTAGTCATCATCCTCCTCGCCCTCCACGAGCCCGAGCACGTCGAGCTCGGTGCGCACGAGGCGCTCGAACTCGCGGCGGTCGATTCCCGACGCGCGCGCGAGGGAGTACAGGCTCCGCACGCTGCGCGACACGTGCTGCCGCACGCCGAACTCGGCCTGGTCGCGCCGCCCCGCCGCCGCCTCGAGCCGCTCCACCGACGCCCGCGAGCTGCTGGCGCTCGACGCCGGCCGCGGGTGCACGAGGTCCGGGTTGTTTTCGTGGTCGCTCATTCTCCTTGCCGACTGCGGTGTCGGCTCCACCAGCGTCGTCCAGGTGCTCTGGGTTTCGTTGGGTTGGGGGTGTTGTGGTTGTTCGCCCGCAGTGGCGGCTTCGCCGTTGCTGTTCCCGTTCGGCCGTGCCAGCCCTAGGGGAGGTGGGGGAGAGGGCATCTCGCCCAGGTTGGCTTCCTCGTCCGGGTCATAGTTGTCCATGGCGGGCTGCACCGAGTCGTACTGGGCATAGTAGTCCTGCTCGGCGGCGCCCGAGCCGTAACCCTTAGCCGTCGTCGATTGCGGAGCCGGCGACCTCTTAATCGCCGGTGTCCGCGACGGCGTGGCATCGTACCGCGCCCAGTAATCGTCGTCGTCGTCTTCCTCGTCCTGCACGGCGAGATAACGATTACTCGGCGGCGCAACCGCGGCAGCAAGCTCCGTCTGCTTCTTTTCGGCGAACTGCCGCTCCGCCTCGGCGATGGTCGAGACGCCCCCGAAGGAGGAGAACGGCGAGGGCTTCTCCACGGGGCCGACCTCACCGACCCTCCAGCCGTCGCCACCTATGGGGTCCCCCGTGCAGTAGACCAGCCGAAACGCAAGTTCCATTTCGCCCCCGAGCGCCGCGAGCGCCTGCAGGGTCTCCTCGTCGACGCGCCGGTAGCGGACCTCAGCGTCGTAGCCCCAGTCGACCTCGACCTCGCCGGAGACGGGGTGCGGCGCCAGGCGCTCGCTCTGCGCGATCTCCCGGAGCCGCACCGCGCCCGCCTTGTCGTAGCACAGCAGCTCGATCCACGACTCGGAGTCGTCCGTGGATAGCAGCTGCACCCGCTGTCTGAGGATCGGCGAGAGCGCGGGTAGGATGGCCTCCGCCGGCTTTGGCGAGAATGCGGCGGCGGGCAGGGCGGGCAGCAGGGGGCCCAGCAGGGCGTGCAGGTTCGGCGGTTTAATCATGTTTGTGGAACTCATATTACCCGGAAGAATACTGGCTGGTTTCTGCTGCTGCTGATCTCTTCCGGTTTGGATGTTGGAGAAGTTGGTTGTTGCTGTTTGTTCCCCGTACGTCAAGCCCATGACTGTCTAGTTAAGTATGCGTTGGAAGGGCGTATCACATGCAAATAAATTGTAAAATGCCACCAATGACTGGGGTCGGCTGACTGCAGCAGGCGCGATGGATTGTGGCGGGTTTCTTCCAAGACAGTTCCGCGGTCTCAGGCGGGAACAAACTATGCCCCAAAGTCAAAATATACTACGGAGAGAGATGCAAGAAAAGATAATGCGGACAGCCCGGCCGAATGCCAGAAGAAACGCGAAGAGAGCCCGAGTATTAATAGAGGCGTATGCGTATGGTTGCAGTTATAATAGCCGCTTGGACCCCCTCGCCCTCCACAGCCTGGTTCATGGTCGAACGGGGACCCATCGTGGGCATTCATCTCCCACGTCGACGGTCTTAGCCAATAATATCCGCGGAATCGCACTTTCTGATGCTATGTAGACCCTTCCAGCCTAATAGGTTACGTGACGTGAGGAAGTGGGTTCGTCTCGGACAGACGGAAGCTACCCACGAGACTGCACCATAGCGGGTACTGTAACATAAAACTGTGTGTTTACGGGGCAGGAGGCCTAGTGGAAGGTGGAATAGGACGCAACCGTCATTGTAAGCAGGCAAAGCAGGTAGTACCTGAAGGAGCGGCAGACGGAGGATTGTCGTTGTCTCAAAGGCCCCCTTCCGGAGAATTCAAATATATCGTCGCTGAGCCGCCTGAGGCTTTAACGTCAAGGCTTTACTGCCGCCGGAAGTGCGAATGGTCTCCTAAGGTAACCATTCTCGGATACACAACTGCCAAGTACATAGAAAGAACTTACCTAGCAACATCAAATTCCCTCGCCAATAGCCACATTTGAAATCCATTATTTGAAATGCCCTGGCAGAGTCTTGCTTTCCCAGACGGGCCAAGGGCGGTATCATAAAGAAAAGGTACGTACAGGTAATATGTGGGGCGTGCTTAGCTAAGGTGGGGGTTTGGTAGACATCGGAACCACACAATCTCAAATCGCCGTCCATATACGTCATATGCAAATTTCAGGTGTCATTTTTTTGAGGAGATAACGGAAGAGTTGTGGATCGTGAAAGGCGATTATCCGAAAGGAGACAACACGGGCAATTGGACAATTCGGGCAAATTTGCATCGCCTGGTTGGCGGAATAGTCCATCGAAAATATTAAGACTCGGCGTGGAAGCTTCGTGTCGGGTGATGATTACTGTGTAGAACAAATGACTCGGCCGCAACATTGAGCCCACGCTGTTGTCTCGGAACTTCGCAGTTTACACGCAGCCAGCGCCAACCGAAAAAAAAGCGTACAGATCGATTTTCCCCTGCTCCGGGTTAGGGCGCTTTCGGATGCATGTCGAGGGACGGCCAGCGCCTTCAGCATGAGGTATGTCATATCTAGCAGGATCTGCTGGTAAATATATGGCGTTTTGTCGTGAGTCTACGCTAGGTAGCATTGGATTGCGGCTGACAGTCCCACCCCCCCTTGCAGGGCTCCAGACTGCAGGTCGTGGTAGCCGGGGGCGCTGCCGGCCTGATCTCGCGCCTTGTCATCGCGCCCCTGGACGTCGTCAAGATCCGGATGCAGCTGCAGTCGCACTCCTACTCGCCGTCCGACCCATCACCGACGACGACTCACGCTAACCCCCGGGGGTCGCCGCCCGTCGTCTACAGGGGCGCGCTGCGGACGATGCGGGACATCGTGGCCAGCGAGGGCGTCACGGGGCTCTGGAAGGGCAACATCCCCGCCGAGCTCATGTACCTCTCGTACTCGGCCATCCAGTTCACGACGTACCGGTCGACGTCGATGCTGCTTCACCGCGCGCTCGGCGGCGACAGCAGCGTCCCACACGGCGTCGAGTCCTTCGTCTGCGGCGCGGCCGCCGGCGCCACCGCCACCGCCGCCACGTACCCGCTGGACCTGCTGCGCACGCGGTTCGCGGCCCAGGGCAACGACCGCGTGTACGCGTCGCTGCGGCGGGCGGTGCGGGACATCAGGCGGGACGAGGGGGCGCGAGGGTTCTTCCGGGGGCTCGCGCCCGCCCTCGCCCAGATCATGCCGTACATGGGCCTCTTCTTCGCGTGCTACGAGGCGCTGCGGCGACCGCTGGCGGGGGCGATGCCCTGGGGCGGGTCCGGCGACGCCGCGGCGGGGGTCGCCGCCGGGGTCGCCGCCAAGACGTGCGTCTTCCCGCTCGACCTCGTCCGCAAGCGCCTCCAGGTCCAGGGCCCCACGCGCGGCGCCTACGTCTACAAGGACATCCCCGCGTACGCCGGCACGCTCGATGCCTTCCGCACCATCTTAAGGGCGAGCGGCGTCAGGGGCCTGTATAGCGGGCTCACGGTCAGCCTGATCAAGGCGGCGCCCAACAGCGCCGTGACCATGTGGGCTTACGAGAGGATCTTGAACCTGTTGATTCGTCGTGGTACGACGGAGGGCTCTCCTCGGGAGGTTTGAGCGGTCGGTTCATCATCGTTGGCCAGGCGGATGGGAGACGTTGCAAGATTGCTGCTATAATTGTACGTACGTGCCGTACCTGTGGATTGATTGGTTGGCGTATTGGTTTTATACCCCTTAGACACTAGACGGACTGTATGACTGGCTCATGTTATGTAGGGCAGAGCTCGACACTCTTTGTCCCCTATGGGAAGTATTTCGGTTTATTGTCTGCCAAATATTGATCATAGAAATTACTCTATTCTCTTGTCCAGCATGACAGATGAGATACTATTTCATCCTAGCATATACTCGTTCTACATGCAACTCCTATACGTCTGGCTCGTTGTTTCGGCATTCGACACACAGTAGTATCTTCAAGACAATTAGGGCAACTTGGCTTGAGTCCTCGGAAAATTTTTAGGTCCTACTCTCCGTAGCATGTACACTAGATAACACCCGCACGAACAAAGAGAAATGGCATATCTATTTGTCTATAATGGTACAAGAAGTGCACACACTTCTTCTCCCCGCGGAAGGACCCCTCTCTCGCCCCCTTTTTTTTTTTTTTTTTTGGTTGCCCCGCCTCTCAACTCCCGTCTCTTTATTTCCCCTGCCTGACCCAGTCCTCGACGAGGTCACGGGCCGTGCGGACCTTCTCGTCGACGTAGTCGCGGCCGAGCTCGGCGTGGGCGCGGGCGAAGCGCCAGCCCTGGCGGACGCTGTCGCGCGCGGCGAGGTGGGCGTCGGCGACGGCGGGGACGCGCTGCTCGAAGCGCCAGAGCAGGTCCGAGACGTTGCGCATGGTGACGGGCAGGACGAGCCAGCCGGCGCCGACGCCGAAGGCCAGCGGCGCCGCGGCCCTGAGCGCGAGGTTGCGGTTCCGCGACACGATGCTGCCCGCCATCGACGCCACCAGCACGTACGCGAGCCCCGGGAGCAGCCTCTCGCCGCTCTCGCGCGGCGGCGCCAGCGACGCCACCGTCCCCGTGAAGGTCCGCTCCAGGTCGAACGCCCGGTCCGCCGCCCGGTTCACGGCATCCTCCGCCCGCGTCGCCTGCCGATACAGGAACAGCCGCGCCTGCCCGATCTGCACCGCCAGCCGGTCCGTCGGCGTCGGGCCCCGCTGCGATGGCTGCTTCTGCTGCTGCTGCTGGGGCGACGAAGACGACAACGGAGACGAAGGCGATGACGAGGACGAGGGTGGGGACTTCGGGGGCTCCTTCTCCTCCCGCGGTATCGTCTCGGAGGCCGGCGACGGCACCGGCGTGCTGGAGTCCGGGAGCCGGGGCTCGTAGTCGTCGTAGATGGGCTTCTTCGAGGACTGTTTTCCGGGGAGGGAGGTTTCCCTGGTCAGTAACGCTGCCGACGTACATATTTGTCTATATGGGAGCAAGAACGGGACGAGTTGGGGCGTACATGAAGACGATGTTCCGATGGCGGTGCTTCGGCGTGGGCGACCGAGGGAATTAGGGCGCCCGAAACCAGAGTCGCGGCCATCAACGGACCAACGGCACGCTGTGAGCTCCGGTTAGCATACGCAAGAAAAGCCATTGGGGCCCGTAGAAGCTTTCTCACCCGTCGTAGCAGGACTCTCGCAGCCATGTTGCCCTCAATTGACCTAGGTGGTGGGTTGCCGAGCCTAAAGTGTCAACTAGGCAGGTAGAGAGGTGGATTGGAGTTTATTGAGCTCAGAATAGAGGTTTGATAGAGAGATACGATACTGCGCTGTATGTAATGCTCGACAATTAATTGTTAGCGTGATGATGCAAACCCCCCGTTCGCTACATCTTTTTTTCTACCAAGCACCGGATATTCCCGGTCATTCGTAGGTACCTAGGTACATTGATTGGAATAACCGCCTGTACATAATTATCAGCAACTTTTCCTTATCGCTACAGCATCTTGATGGTGACGACTTACAGAAGAACTTGTACATTATAGATCCTTTCAAGGTGGTCTAGCCGGTCTATAATTTTTGTAGATAGTATTGCTCTCCTTTTCATCCCTTCTTTTCATGTAGGATATTCTTGCTTTGTGTTCCCTCATCTAGTGTCGCCTCCATGGTCTATACGGCATGATCAAAGCTGTCCGGTCAGGTCTGTGGACCTGCTCAAGATGTCTGCGCCAGGCTCCCCGAGCGCAACAGCGGCAGCCGCAAAGACGCTGGTTACATGTAGCAGCGCCTGCCGTTTCTAAGGCTGAGGGTGCTCCTGTATCCCCGGTCGACCATACGCCTTCCGATGCGAAGTACGATGATGCCCTCCTCCGCGAGATTTTTGACTCACCCCCTGCCTCCAGGGGCTTTGCAAGTCCTTGGAAAGGGATACTGGGCCGTCAGAATAATGTTGGACTGTTCCGAAACAAGTACCTGACCTCACCAGAGGGGTTTCTAAAGTTCGCCGAAATCACCGTGAAGCGAGCGCAGACGCTCGTGGATAAGGTTCTCAAGGCATCCACGCTGGAAGAATACAAGGGTATAGTGCGCGACTTGGACAGGCTCAGTGATCTGCTCTGTCGTGTTCTGGACGTGTCCGACTTTGTGCGAGTGACCCATCCCGATGCGAGGATACAGGCGGCGGCATCGCAGGCCTGGGCCTTTGTTTACCAGTACATGAACCAGTTGAACACGGCGACTGGGCTGAGCCATCAGCTTGGCAAGGCCTTGAACAATCCGGAGGTGATGAACAGCTGGAATGAAGAAGAGCAGACAGTTGCCAAGCTGTTACAGCAGGACTTTATGAAGTCGGCCATACATCTTCCCAAAGAGTCACGCGATCGATTTGTAGACCTCTCACAGAAGATTAGTGAGCTAGGCTCCTCATTTGTTGAGGACATGCAGCCAGAGCAGACATATCTCGACTTTCCTAGCAGCAAGTTCCAGGGTATGGACCCTCGATTGGCGCAACGTTTCGTCCGGCGCGGCGTGCTTCGGCTTCCGACTATGTCGCCCGAGGCTACGATGGCTTTGAGGAGTGTCCATGACGAGGATACAAGGAAAGCAATTTACTACGCTACGCGGACTGCGTCCGGTAGATCTATCAGGGTCTTGGAGGCTCTGTTGAGGCTGCGTGCTGAGCTCGCTGAGCTATCGGGGTTCGATAGTTATGGTCGAATGGCTCTCAAAGATAAGATGATGGCGAAATCACCTGAATCTGTTCATGAGTTCCTATTAGCGTTATCGAAGCATAATTCTGCCCTAGTTGAGCAAGATGTTGCAGACCTTCTCAAGGCGAAGGGAGGAAAGCTCGGCCAGTCCATTGCGCCTGAGTTACATCCGTGGGACAAGGATTATTATATGGAGAGCATACGGTCGAGCATGAGATCGCGGAGGCGGCATGACGACTTCTTGTCAGCTTACTTCTCGATCGGGACTGTCATGCAAGGCCTGTCGAGACTCTTCACGCGATTGTACGGTATCCGTTTTGTGCCTAGGGATACCTTACCAGGAGAGACATGGCATCCAGATGTTAGACGATTAGATGTTGTCTCTGATACTGACGGCCACGTTGCGGTCCTCTACTGCGATCTCTTCTATAGGGACGACAAGTCTCCGAACCCAGCGCACTTCACTGTGCGCTGCTCAAGAGAAATCTCCCAGGGCGAGATCCAAGAAGCTGCAGAACAATTGGGGGACGCGGTTGAAGGGCTTCCTCAATTCGAATCGCCCGTAGATGCGGCTAATGATGGCATGCACGTCTCCAACCACTTTGGGTCAGTCATGCAGCTGCCAACGATTGCCCTGGTGTGCGATTTCCATCATGACAAGCAAGCGGGTTATGGACCTGCGCAGCTTGATTACTATCAAATGGAGACGCTATTCCACGAGATGGGGCACGCAATCCATTCCATCCTAGCTCGGACGTCGTTGCAAAACGTTGCCGGGACCAGGTGCGCTACTGATTTCGCCGAGCTCCCGTCAACCTTGATGGAACATTTCTGTGCGGATCCCACGGTGCTTGGCCTCTTCGCCAGGCACCACGTAACGGACGAACCTCTACCGTACGAGATGGTCGCCGAGAGACTCCGCGTCTCCAAGCGCTTCGAAGCATCGGACAGAGAAAATCAAATCATCCTAGCGATGTTAGATCAGCAATACCACTCGCCGCTTCCGAGCAGAGCGAACTTCGACTCTACTGAGATCTATCACAATCTCCAGAGACAATACGGAAAGCTCCCGCCGGACGCCCGGGATACAAGGTGGCAAGGGTTCTTCGGGCATCTGTTCGGTTACGGAAGCACCTACTACAGTTACCTGTTTGACCAAGTGCTATCCGAGCGCGTGTGGAGAGTCGTCTTCTCCGGCGGAAAGGACAGCGCCGCCCTCGACAGGGAGAACGGCGAGAGACTTAAGCAAAATCTTCTCAGGTGGGGAGGTGGTCGAGACCCGTGGAAGTGTCTCTCGGATGCGCTGCGGGATGAGCGTCTTGTCGATGGAGACGAGAAAGCTATGCGGGTCGTTGGCAGCTGGGGCATCCAAGACGACTTCCACAGTTAAGCACGACCGGGCGCCTGTGGTATTTGTACTATTACATACCCCAATCAACTACCAGGCAGTCGATGGAAATGCAGACAGTGAAGTGCTCCGAGTTGGTTTGTTTTATTCCACTCCTCTCTATAGTTGCCTAGTGGAATATGCGGCTAAAACATCGTTCTTTCCTGGATCTTGACTCTTCCAATCCCTTGTGAATCATTACATGTGACACTGGGGTCTCATGATGCCTATTCTTTCCCTATCTACTAATTGTCTTATGTAGCTTCCAGCGTATACAGCGATCGAAGGTCTTGACATAAAAGGTTTTGCGAGATGTTTCCAACAATGTATACCCAAAGCGCCGGCCGGAGAAGGAGTCAACGCTTGTAGCTGTCGAAAGAAGCCACGATGCGTATGAACTCCTCAAAATGCGAGTTCTCCGGTCCCATGTGCCTTCGCGACTTCCCTAGGCCCACCAGTGAGGTGGTTATGACCCTCTCCCACTTCGCCAAAACAACAAGTCTTCTTCCTCTCCCTCTCACACTACACCAGCTTCACTCCCCATCCCAATATACTTCTATATTCGCTTCTTTTTGAAAACAGAGCATTCGTTGCATAACGACACTACATTGCTATCCTTCTTCCTCTATCTCCAGTCCCATCCTCGTCTCGCTCACGTCAGTCAGCTGGATTCCTCGCTCCGTGTTCGCTGGTGTCCAGTGATCAATCCATTTACTATTCGACTACTCAGCTGCTCGGCTACGCATACCATCGAGAGACCCGGACATCCTCTAACCATGACTCCACGAACCATGTTCCGCATCGGCAGCTCACGCCTCGCGGTGCTAGCACTCGGCGTCCTCTGCACTACCAGACCGGCCGCGGCACAGGGCCCCATCCAATATCCTATGTCTGACAAGCAATTGGGACATTTAGTGCCGGCCGCGGTTTGCACCTCTACCATTACGGTTGGCATCCTTCCCATCCCTGCCCCCCCCCCTACTCCCACCCTTCGCCCCTGGCCGGAGCAGGGCGACTACAGCTACATGGGGTGCTTCAACGACACGAACCCCGATGACCCCGCCCTCCCCACGGCCCTCCCTGTGACGGTGAAGGGCAACATGACGGCGCCGGGCTGCATCGATGCGTGTCTTGCCGGCGCCCACTTCACGGGCCGCGATAACGCAGAAGAAGGCGTTAGGAGGACCGGCCAGTACCGGTACGCCGGCCTGGAGTGGGACGACGAAAAGAACCTCACACTGTGCATGTGCAGCGACAATTTGTTGCAGGTGTCTGAGCAACGGAATGATAGCGAGTGCAACCGCACGTGTGATGGGAATCAGACGTGGGCGTGTGGTGGGATTGATCGCATCTCTTTGTATACCCTTCCCGGGGGCGGCTATATCGGTGCTGGAGGTCATATGGTTGATGCGGGTGCGGCGAGTGGTGTCTCGTTTGGAGCCCTACTCGTCTCGGGTCTTGTGACTTTCGGTCTCTTTTGAGCGATGGTCGGGTTTCGTCTGGTTCCAGGTTGGTTGCATCAATTGGCATTCGGAGGACGACGGCGGCATCATCAGGGAAGAGAAAAGGTCGTTATGGGGAGAAGAAGCTGGATGATGGCTTTGAATTAGGGTTATGGAGTATCGGCATATTCACACTAGGAGACTCGTATACAAACACCTAATGGAATAACATTGAGATCCCCTCTAGCTAATCATGTCTCATTGATCATGGCCTATTCTGCTATGAACCAAAATGTCTACGTATTCAACTACCACTTCAACCCATATCCAGGCGTCCCAATCCCCTATCCCGCACGGCCCTCTGGACCGCCTCCTTGACATCCCTCACGACACCCCGCCACGCCTCCTTGCTCTGAGACGGCGTCTCGTCCTCCTCGTCCTCCTCGACGATGTAGTCCAGCCACTTGACCAGCTTGACGACCTTATCCATATCCCGCTCCTCCTGCACGACCCGGACTAGGTACCGCTCGAGCATCTCGGCGTCCTGGCGGTGGGGGCCCTCGTCCGCCGTCTCGCGGTGCCACACGTTCAGCATGTCGCGCACCTCGGACAGCGTCGTCAGCCCGCCGCTCGTGAAGCCTACGCGCGGCGGCCGCGGCGCGAATTGCAGCAGCGGCCCCGTACGCCTCCTCTCCTGGTTGTTGTTGTCGCCGTCGGCGGCGGCATCCCGTTGCCGCTGGTTGCGCCTGAAGGGGTTGCTGGCGTCGTTTGGCGGCAGCTTGAGGTCCAGCCCGGACCGCTGCGCCCGGCGTCGCCGGTGGTCCGCGATGAGCTCCTGGCGCACGTCGTCCGGCAGCTCGGCAAGGAAGGCCGGGTCCAGCTCCCCGGTCTCGTCGTCTTCCTGTTGTCGCTGCTGCTGCTGCTGCTGCTGCTGCTGTGGATCCTCGGCCTTCGGCAGCGGCGCGAACATCCTCGTCTGCACGATCCCGGCGTTGGCGTCGGAACGGCGCTCGCGGCTCGGGCGGCCGCGGCGCGGCTTCGTCGGCGTCATTTTTCTTAGTGGCTGCGGATAGGGGATGACGCGGTCCTTGCGCGGCGACTGCGGCATCAGCATCTGCCGGTCCTTGCGCGGCGACGGCTGCGCCAGCGGCGTCATAGACCGCCTCTGCTGTTGATGCTGCTGCGGATACGAGGCGAGCACCTCGGCCTTCACCTCGTCCGGCAGCGCGTTGAAGACCTCCGGGTCGATCTCCGGCGGGATCTCGCCGGGCGGCGGCGGTGCCGGGCTTCCCGTGCGCGACTTCGGGGCTGCTGCCGCCGCCGGCTGCTCCTCGTGCTGCTGCGGTTCCGATGGGGTCCTGGATCGGCCTTGGTTCAGCAGTCTGCTGCGGATGTCTCCGGGGAGCTCGGCAAGGACCGCTAGGTCGGGGTTGCTGGGCATGACGAACTGCGTCCCTCCGATGTTGAGCGGCGTGTTCGCCTTGGAGTCCTTCTCGTTCGCCCTCGCGATCGAGAGGGCCGGGTGCGTGGCGCTCTGCTTTGGCTTTCTGGGAGTAACGGGCCCGTCGACGATGGGGTCCTCCGACGGGTTCCGCTTCGGCGTCGGATTGCTTACTTCCAACCCGCCGACTTCCTGAATGGGGTCCTGGATCGACTTCTTTGCCGGAGCGGAACCTCCTCCCCGGAAAGGCCCGAAGTTCAGTCTCTTCTGACTTCCATCGGGACCGACTACAGATGTCTTGATCGGCTCGAGTTTCGTTAACTGAACGCCCAGACCGCGTAGGTCGCCGGGGCTGAACTTATAAAAGCGCAGTATCGCTACCGCCTCCTTCCCCAGCACCTGGTAGTCGTGTGTCGCAACGCCAAAAGATGTACTCTTGTTGAAGGTGTCGCATTTGCCGTGCCCTAAGTGCTTCGGTGGGTCTAGCGGCGCATCAGGAGACCGTCTCATTATCTTCATCGTCAACTGCTTTCCCTTGACCTGCTCGTTGAGGAGGCGCTTCTCGAGTTCCTTGCATAGGTTGTAGACGAACTCCTCTGCCTCTTCCTGGCTGATGAAGCGGATACCCCAGTTGACCTCGGCAGACACCGACTTCCGGATAGGCTGATCACCAACTTCGGTTCGATCGATTCCACGAGCGTATTCCCAAAGTTTCTCGCCAGTTTTGGGTCCGAGCGTGTTAACCAGCTTCTCTTTTGACGTTTGCCGAATATCACTGACGAACTTGACGCCAATCTCCTCAAGCTTCCCAGCGATGCTATAAGCCACTCCGGGCAAGTCATCGACTTTCAAGTCCCCGAGTGTGCCAAGTACATCTTCCGGTTTAATTTGATGTTGCCCGGCCGGTTTAGCCTTGCGAAGAGCGGCTTTTGCGAGGAGTATATTGCTCCCGATTCCTACCGACACAGCACACCCAGTCTTCTGCTTGATTCGCTCTCGTAGAGCAAGCGCGATCTCGTCTGCTTTCTCTTGTTCTCGCCAGATGCTGCCTTCATCCACGCCAGACCCATTGGAGCCAACCGCAGAAAGGATAATCGATGTCGCATCGACCAGAGCTTCATCGATGCTAACACTCTGTACGACGCCGCCAATTTCAAGGATGCACTCGTAAAATAGCCTGCTAGCCTCCTCGTAGGCTGGGAAATCGTAGGGGAGCACTTTGAGGTCGGGGCACAACTCTTTAGCCCTCTTCATCCACATGCCGTTCTTGACCCCGTACTTCCTTGCTGGGTAATTGCAGCTCGCGATTTCAGAACCCGTGCCAGTGCCGTGGGCGACGACCGCGGGCTTATCCACGAACTCCGGGGCACTTTTCAACGAAACCGCGCAGAAGAAGCTGTCGAAGTCAACGTGCATGACATAGCGCCTAGCGCCAGGCTTTCTTTTCACAGGCTTCGCCTGGGGTCCCTTCTCCGCCGCCAGCCTTTGCATCCTTGACTTTAATTCCGCTTTCCACGTCGAAAGATGATGGAGTCGACTCTCGGAATAGTATTGCTGGATAAAATCTGGATTTGCAGTGGAGGACTTCTTCATGCGAGGATCTTGCAGCAGTAAAGCGTTATGCTCCTCGGGCGTCATGACCTTTGGTGCCGCGAGGGAAGATCCGTGGTCATGACCAGATTCTTGCACCCTAGACGGGTCGGGCGTTGGACTTTCGGGTGTAACATTCTCCCGCGGAGAGTCCGCTGAGTCAGTAGAGGCCGTGCGCTCTCCGTATAGGACGGTCGGTTCCTTATGCGACTCATTCACTGTGGTCAAACTCCTTGCTGGTTCCTCAGCTCCCTCACCATCAGGATAAACATCTTCGGCTTGTCCGCGTCGACTTTGTGAGGCATCGCCCACAGGCTTTCCATCAATAGCCTCAGCAATCTTTTTGAGCTGGCTATTATAGAAACTATTCTCCGTTTGTTCCCGATATCCTGCCAAGGGAGATTGCGGTGTAGGTGATTGGGTTGATATCATGGTCCCATCAAACTTCAAAGTTTTCTGACGAGGTGTTTCTTCGATGACCCGATAGTCTGACCATGGAAGGAGTCTTCCCGCTTGGATGGAATCCGTAACCCATGCTGGTTTCACTATGCGATATTTATTGAAGTCAACGGCCTTTTTTGGAGGCAAGGTGGATGCTATAATGTGCGTGGCCATGGTCTTAGAATCAAGATACTGTAAGAACCCTGCGCCATGTTGGACTAATTCTCGATGAAGACTGACAATATTAGCCCGGCATGATGGATCCCACGGAACGACAGACTCACACATGAAGAGGTGGTTGCGTATAGCCGGTGACATGTGCTACGACACCTTTGAAAATCTGGGGCTTGCCCGATGATGAAGCTCGTAGTTCCGAGTCGAGATTTTGCAGCTTAATCTTCTTCCGGCGAAAATAATCCCCGAAGCCACCGAAAGCGCTCCCCTCATACTCCTCTCCTGCCTCATCTGAGAACGTGTGGTTGTCGATGCGCTTGCGCACCGCCTTTGAATTCTCCTCTAGACGGCTACCCATGATGGGCTGCTATCGATACCGATTCCCAAATTGAACTTGAAGATAACAAAGGCGTATATGACTTGACTCCTGATCACCTTTCGTATGAGAGGTCATCTTGAAAACAGCATGGTGTTCACGGCTGCCAGCGCGTCACAAAGCCAGGATAGGAAACTGAAAGCGTCCATGCTAACCTGAAGCAAGGCGCTCTAGTCAGACGTGTTTCTCGAGCCAGAGCGTATTATTTGCGCCGTTCCTGATATTTGAACGTTGGCCTTGCAAAGGGCCCAGCACGTGGGAAAGTTTAAGAAGGGCGAGGTCGTGACGCGCTAATCTAGGCATTTCCTGCGCGTCATCCCGTGACTTAAATCACTTGCATATTTCTTGCATATTTCTTGGATCGGTAGCGCCACAGTGTCTGCGTTCGGAAGAGGAACCCAGCCACATATACCAATCTAGAGCCCCACTTATTCACCAGGCAGTCATCATCCCTGCTAGTTTATCGAAGTCCAACAGTTACTATGTACATGAGATCGTGATCTATCAATGTTGACTCCCATGTCGCTGGTTTCACGAATACATGGATCTCATCTTCGCGTCTGCAGTCTGTAAACATGAACAACGAACAATTCCGTCGCCTCGTCGGCGCTAATACTCCTAAGCCGTCAAACAGTACCAATGGAACCACCCCGACGCCTCCACGCACTGTTGCGCTTGGTTCGCGGAAGACTTCCAGCATCCCCATGACACCGTAAGTGCCTCTACCTCCACACGTTACGCATCGAAGACTAAACGAAGCGCCAGGCGCTCGGTGGCAGGTCTCAGCAAGTCCGACTTTGCGCGACAACTGGCCGAACGAAATCGAGGCGAAAAATCCCAGGCGAATTTCCGATCCCATGCTCCAAAAGGCAGCAAGCTTGCAGAGGGCTATACGGACCGTGCAAAGGAAAGGACCGCGGAGGAGGAGGATGAGAGGGTCGCGAGGATGCAGGCCCTAGAAGAGGCTTTGAAGAACGAAGAGATCGACCAGGAAACCTTCGATAAGCTCCGATTCGAAATCGCTGGTGGTGACTTGTCAAGCACTCACCTTGTGAAGGGGCTGGACTTCAAGCTCCTCGAGCGGATAAGGAAAGGCGAAAATGTGTGGGAGGAGGGCAAAGCGCAAGAGGATGACGAGGAGGCGGAGCCCGAAAACGTCGACGATGAGTTTGAACGACTAGAACAAGCCGAAATAGCTGCAGTCGAGAAGGAGAAGACCACAAAAAAGGGCCAGCTGGCAACCGTGTCCTTGAACCCGGGTAAGAAACGAACGAGGGATCAGATTCTAGCCGAGTTGAAGGCCGCTAGAGAGGCGAAGGCAAAAGAGCAATCTGCTTTAGGATCGAAGTTCAGAAAGATTGGCGACAAAAAGCCCGGTTCGAGAATAGAGCGAGATGGTAAAGGCAGGGAGATACTCATAATCACGGACGAGAAAGGAAATGAGAAGCGCATGGTGCGCAAAGTCCAACCAGATGCCCAACAGGAAGCAAGCAAAGCTAAAGAGCTTATGATGCCTGACAAGGACGCCAAACCTCTAGGTATGGAGGTCCCCGATATTTACAAACAGAAAATGGAGGAGCCGGAAGATGAAGATATAAACATTTTTGACGACGCCGGCGACGACTACGACCCCCTTGCGGGACTCAGCGACGGCTCGGACGACTCGGATGAAGAGGAATCGAGCGAGAAGCCGCCAAAGTCGGACGCCGCTGAGCGAGATAAAGACGCAATGCCACCGCCACCGCGGCCTGCTCCCAGCGTGGAACCGCGGAATTATTTCAAAGATTCGAAGACTGGACTGGCATCGTCCGAAACACTCAAGGCACCCTCTATGTCTGACCCTACAATCCAGGCAGCCCTGAAGAAGGCCGCCACTCTTAACCCCATACCTAGACCTACGGATGACGAAGATGATGAGGAGGCTAGAGCTAAGGCTGAGCGTCGGAGGAAGATGCTGCAGAACGAAGATCGCGACCTAGAGGACATGGACCTAGGTTTCGGCACGAGCAGATTTGAGGACGAGGCTGACTTCGACGAGAAAGTTAAGTTGGCTCAATGGGGCGAAGATGACGATGGGCATCAAGGCCGGGGCGGCGGTTCTAAGCGCAAGAGAGGTCCGAAGAAACGGAAGGGAGATGCCAACAATGCGGCAGATGTTATGCGGATTATGGAACAGCAGAAGAGTAACAAGTAGCCAGAACCCATAGCCGTCCTATCACAGGCAGAATGCGAGGCAAGACCGTGTTGCTATAGTAGTCTACATGTGCTAACAACAGCATCCATCTCAAACCCCTATATTACAAATGTCTTCGTACAATGAGATCTGTTGGAATCGTAGCTCGTATATACGCGTACTGTCCTCTTTCAGGACCCGACTTTCACTGACTTCTCTCCAATATATTCTATCTATAGGCGATAATGCCATGACGAGCTTGCGGGATTATATCTTTGTGGAGAGTCTTGTTCATTACTTAGATAAGGGATTTGTCTCGCAAATCGGAGCTGTTATTCGAGGTGTTAGTCCCACATGCGGTGAGCGAGCGCCCATTTTGCCCGCATTTCCCAATTGCACTAACAATAACAGGTAAGCTTACGCTAGGTATCCTTACATGTTTAACTTTCACCATCTGAAGGGGATTGTGATCCTATATAAGCCGTTACGCTATCGCTATTTTGACCATAAGGAGCTTCAACTAGGTGCGACATGTCTGACCCAATTCCGCTGTGGTTGGATTGCGACCCGGGTCACGATGTGAGTGCCTACCCCTACTTCTACTATTCTATATCGATCCATTCTCAGGCATCAAATATCGTTACCAGATATCAGATGTCTGCATTCGCAGCTGGACCAGTTCGGATCCCAGACAGGGATTCGGCAACTCACAAACGGAGCATAACCTCCGGATCTGGCACCGAACGGCAACGCTGACGCCTTTACCGCAGGACACATTTGCTATACTTCTTGCGGCCTACCACCCGGGCATCAAGCTCCTGGGCATAAGTACAGTGCATGGAAATGCATCGCTGGAGAAGACGACGAATAATGCGCTGTCGGTGCTAACGGCCATCGGCAAGCATAACGAGATCTCCGTGCACCCGGGTGCGGCGCACGCACTGGTTGTAAGTAGAGCACCCCCAGTTCGGAATGATATGCTATTCCTCCGGGTTCCACTGGCGTATCGAGTCTCGCTAATAAATTCAACAGAGTTCATCCCAACTTACCCCTTCCGCCTTCGGAGCAACACTGCCCTTGCCGTAGAACTACAAGGCAGAGTATCCCCTGCTGGACAGGCCGGAATCGACCGACTACTAACGCATAACAGCACCGCAAGCACATCCACGCCCCGACCGACATCCACGGGGAGTCCGGGCTCGACGGCACGGCGCTGCTGCCGGCGCCGCAGGGCGCCGCGAGCCCGGTTCCCGCCGTGGACGCGATGGCGGCGGCGCTGCGGGCGACGGCTCCCGGGACGGCGTGGGTGGTGGGGACGGGGGCGCTGACGAATGTGGCGGCGCTGTTCCAGGCGCACCCGGACCTCGCGGCGCACGTGCGGGGCCTCAGCGCCATGGGCGGCTCCGTGGGGGGCGGGTTCACGCCGGCGCCCATGGGCAAGGTCGCGGGAGTCGACCGCATCGGCAACTGGACGCAGTGGGCCGAGTTCAACGTGCTCATCGACCCCGAGGCCGCGTCGTTTTTGTTGGCGCACCCCGTGCTCGCCCCCAAGACCACCCTCGTGCCCCTCGACCTCACCCATCTCGTGCTCGCCACGCGCGAGGTCCAGGACCTGTTGCTGTACGGGCCCGAGGGCCCCAGGGAGGGCAGGGGAAAGTCAGACCTCAGGGTCATGCTCGTGGAGCTGTTGAATTTCTTCGCGGGGACGTACCGGTGAGTTTCTCAAAAATCCGCTCAACCTCAGCTCGACCGATTATCTTCACATGAATGGTTACCATTGAGAAACTTCATCGTATTGACTGGAATGGCGATAGGGACGTGTTCGACCTCGTCGAGGGGCCGCCGCTGCACGACCCGCTGGCGGTGGCGGCGGTCCTCACGGGCACGCCGCACGAGATCCCCTTCTACGACTTCGACCCCAGCAGCGCCGAGGGCCCCGCGCGCCGCGAGCGCTTCGCCGTCGAGGTCGTCACCGAGGGCACGCTGGACGAGGCGTTCGCGGGTGCGCAGACGGGGCGCACGATCGCGCGGAAGCTCGAGGAGCCCAGCGTCGAGGGCGTGCGCATACCGCGGGGCGTGGACATTGCGCTCTTCTGGAGGGTCATCGAGGAGTGCTGCCAGAGGGCGGACGCCGTGAGCTCGAAAGTCTTGAATACTTCTTGATATGGTCGTGCCGTGGCGTGCCGTGGCGGATTGGGTAGTAAGGGGTTTAGGCTAAAGGCAATAGATAGAGTCGGCTCTTGCATACCTAAGCAAGGATATTGTCATCTCCGGGCTTTCATACCTACATAGAATTAGAGGTCAACATAGAGAATTTCCTTCCCAGTTCCAACTGTCCAAAGTTAAAAGCATAAATTTTCGTAAACCTCCTTGCCATTGTCGAGAAAAACTGAGGTATGAGTAACATCACCATTGTAGGTGGCTACTTAACACTTGTTCGAGAAGGAAGACCGAATGGACGCTTGCGGTCAAGGTGTGATAACTATGCTTGTGACACCTGGTCTTTCTTTTTCTTTGCTTCTTATCTTCCACTTCTCCCTTTTTCTTTCTGCAGAAATTACCAAGCCTGCAACGGGCTTGGCACCTCACCCCCTTTTCGAAAAGTTATGCTGTGTCCATCTCTTCCCGCACAGCCACATAACAGAATCGCATCAAGGTAAAGAGTGGGAGTCTATTGGCATACCATGGATATATATATATAAGCATGTGGCATAGCCTGTCGTCGGTACTCGGGATGTGTAAGGCATGATAATGTATAAATACTGTTAGGACCTTTAATTGCTAAAAAGACATTTGGCACACTATTGGCAGTCAGCTGAGGTTTTTACCACCTGGGTCTTCTAGTGGGCTAAGACTTGCATCCTCTTTCTGGTAATAAGACTAGGAAGCAAACAAACATGGTTTTTACTATAAAACCTACCCCAAGGTATCCCATTCGATCCCTTCCTGGTCTGGATCTTTTTCCATTTTCCCACTATATTCGTATTGTTCAGACAGACCACTTTGATTCTGCGTTCCTCGTTTTGCGGAAGAGCAAATGCTTGAAAGATGAACGCGTATTTGTATAATGACCCCTATCCGCCCGAGCGGCCCTTTTCTAATAATACAGTATTACACACCCTATCCATCACTGAACCGCTGGCGACGATCCAACATACAACGGAAATAACCCAACCTCGAGACGCCAACAATACCTCATCGTATAGGTACAGCCGTAGAGCAAAACACCTACAACAACGGATAGTATACACCAAAGCAGATGTGGTATTCCAAGACACCCCCACCCACACCCAAGGAAACCCCAAACTCCAGATAGCAGTCTGAATAAGCAGTCAAATTTCACCACCAAATACTCAGTCATCGCCAGTGAGGTCAATAACCTCAACGATCTTGCGCTTGGAACCAGTCCCGACCGTGGTCCTAACGACGGGATGCTGGGACGCGCTACCAGCGGGGCTCGCACCAGGCCCGGCTCTGCGGGCGCCGATGCCGCGCCACGTTGTCGTGCCATTATTAACGGCCCTAAAAGACGATGCGCGGCCCACGTTCACGGGCGTCCGCGGCGGCACCGCCGCCGGGGTGCCGACGGGCCTCGCGGGAGAGCCCACGACGCCGCCGCGCCTCGACGGCGTCGTCGAACTTAGGTGCGAGGGGGCGGGCGGCGGCATATGGCTTGTGGCCGTCGAGTGCAGTTTCGGTATCTGCACGCTAGAGGAAGAGGAAGACGCGGCAGTCTTGGTTTGCGTGGCGGTCGGGACGACGCCTGCGGCGCGGGCTATCTCGGCGTTGAGCCGAGCGAGCTGTTCTGGGGTCGGGTTGCTGGAGACGGGGGCGAGGGCCGTTCGGCTCCTCTTCGCGGGGCGCGATGTATCCCCTCTCGACGATGACGCTGTAGCAGCGGTTGCGGCCGAACGGCCAGACGCGGTGGGTGGCTCCTCGAGGAGGCTCATGCTCCTGATCTCGTTGTACTGGTCGGCTAGCAGCAAGCGCAATTTGGCCTGGTCGAAGGCCTCTAGCTGTATCTCGGCCTGGGCCCTCCGCTCGTTCCACTGTGCGATGGCGGCGTCCCACTTCTTCGTCGTCTTCGTGACGATCAGGGTCTGGGGGTTGCCGCGCCGCTCCGTCTCGTGCGTGCAGTCTATGCCGTGGTTGTCGAGCTGATTGTGGAGGTGCTGCCTCCGCTGCTTGCTCATGGGGAAGCGACCTTTGGTTTGACGAGCGTCGGCGAGGAACCGGTTGAGCACGAAACAATCCCCGCAGAGGCAGGACACCTGCTGAGACCCATGATCACCTTTCGGGGGTCTCTTGCCGACGAAGTTGCGTAGATACGCTCGAAGTAGGCTTTGGAAGGCTTGCTGCCATAAGGGCGTCGTAAGGGGGACCTTGTGTTGCTCCAGTAATGCGGAAAGATCTTGGAAGAGTGGCATCCAGAGCGAACCAAAATATTCCCCTTTGATGCATTTAGCCTCGGTGTGGACCCTGCCGGCAAACATCTGCAGATGCTCACCGAGCTTATATTCGAACAAGGAAGACAGGAATCGAACCATAGCCTCGGGTGTCAGATAGTTCACAGCAGCGGTTCTGTCCCGAATGGTCGATGCTGATAACAGCCAGTGTGGACCTGGGACGAACGGAGCCTTTTTGGTGGCAGTAGCCGTCGTTAAACTCAGATATTTTAGAGCCATTCGTGATAGGGCCTCGTAGATTGGCCTCGCTTCTTCTTCGGAGACTTGCCTTCTTTTTATGCTTTGCCGCAGTGCCTTGAGAAGTCCCAATAGGAACAATGTCTGGCTGGCATATTTATGGATGGCTTTGGGGACGCTAATCAAATTAGTAGGATGTAATAGAGCGCCTTCATTCAGGGACCCGGACTCACAGTGCCTTCAAATCATCCATATTCCTATAGTACAACGTCAGGTTGAACAGGGAAACACCATCCTCTTCACTGAGAGTCTGATTCGAGCCAAAATCCTTCAGGGCGGCATCTACGGCTTGGGAAATGAGGAGCTCCACTCGTTCGCTACTTTCAGTGGCCTCTGTCAGGGCTGAAATAGCATCATACCGCTGGGACAACGTGGATTGGCTTTGAATACTATGCATAGTTCTGCATCGCATTAGCTCGTGAAAACCTCATACTCACTTGGAAGAAGGAACTCACACTTTCTGCAGAGCGTCCCGGGAGATGTTCGATTCCTCTCTCAGCTTCGCCTTGAGCCAGGATAGAAAGACGGTCGGGACCGGTTGCTTGTTATTGGCCAGTATCAGCTTAAGCAGAGGTACCTCATTTCGTAGAATACATAGTTCCAGGATATCTTTAAGGCTATCTCCACTGAGGGTGAAAGCAGAAGGCCGAGATTGATCCGTTGTCCAGAGATGCTCAAGCATCGTATGGAGTTCCCGGAATAGAGAGCCCTTTTGAGGAGTTGCTTTACACTTGTCGATGTAGTAGCTTGCGATACCGACGGCGTCATCTCTGTCGCCACTGGTTATAATCTTATCCCTAAGCACCTTCGAAAGAAATGCTAGA
This sequence comes from Monosporascus sp. CRB-9-2, assembly GCA_004155915.1. Classification (NCBI taxonomy): domain Eukaryota; kingdom Fungi; phylum Ascomycota; class Sordariomycetes; order Xylariales; genus Monosporascus; species Monosporascus sp. CRB-9-2. The sequence continues at coordinate 91,709 of QJOA01000083.1, read as the reverse complement.
GTCCCTTGAGAAGGGATGATGACCGCAGCCTAGCGATCGACTCGTTAGCTTATTTATATTGCAGGTGAACGGCACAGGGGTCTGCTCACTGATTCCCGGTACCAATGTGTTGCCTGTGGTCCCTGATTATTTGTCAGCTCTTGCAGATAACTCAAAATGGTGTTGGCATTACTGACCCAATTGCCCTATATCGCACGAGGTTAGCTTCCAAATTCAACAGGCTGATCTGTATTATGCAAGCCGTGCAAGACAAACTACTGATGATGTTAAACGTACCATGTAGCCTTCATAATCTTCTTCGTCCGGCTCATCTCCAAATGCGTCCTCTTGGATGATGTCGTCTTCGTCAAACGGGATGGAGGAAGCGACTTTGTGTCCTTTCAGGTCGAAAATGCCCTTAGAGTAGTAGTTGGTCTCCGTAATATCATCAATAGTATGATGACTATCTGGGTCGCTATATTCCTCGTCTTCATCTTCATCGTAGTAATCGTCATACCTGCCATACCTGCCGTACCTGCCGTACCCGTATTCCTCTTCCGCGGTGCCGGTTTCGGTCTTCTCCAGCGTTGTCAAGAAAAGGTCAAAGCCGAGCTCTAGGCAGGCCGCCCGAAGCGCTTGGACGCGGACTCGGTCTGTGGTTTTCAAAGCTTGCAAGGAGATGTTCGCTTCTGTATACTTGTGACTCAGCACATAGTACAGGGGCGTGGCCTTTCGACGTCCTGTTTTGACATCGCGTAACCACGACTCAAGCGCAGGGCGGAGCACCCGACTCTTTCGAAGAAGATGAGACGTTGCCGAAGGAAGCTCAACGGCTGGGTTTATTGCAAGGTTATAAGTCAAGACAAACCGATATCCAGCCTTGACCGGCAGGACCTCATGAGAGACATCTGAATACCTATGGCCGATCAGTAGAAATACATGACGTTGAATGCAGCTGCTCTACGTACCATGCAACCTGTAACATTTCGTAACGCGAACTTGTAACTTGGGCTGTGCGCCCGCAATGCTTTAGGATGACATCGCCCCCCTCGTGAGGCGATGGAAGACATATTACGAGTGTTCCGAACATCCCCGGGATCTTCTCAGTACTTCCCACGCCGTCAGTGAATAGAAGACGAACTCTGCTCTCATTGATACTTACTCCGTGTGAGCTTTGAACATCGCCCCTTTCTCGTAGAGGAGCATCTTGTATAACTCCGCAGATATAGGGGAGCTTATGCCCAGGCCTCTCGCCACTTTTCTCAACACATTATCCAGGAAGCCCTTCCACTGCGGACTTCGGATCTGGAACTGCTCTGGATTGATCTCCCACGTATTACGCACCGACGTGTCGACAATCGTCTCGCTGCCCTTCCCAAAGGGAGCTTGGTGCGATTTAGTGATGAGTTTCTTCGCTTGTACTTCTGACAAAGGCAGACTGATCGGCCCGACGCCCTCGACGAAGATGTCTGGGTCTGCCTTGTCGGCCAGTAAAGTGACGAAGTCAGCCTTGGTCGTAATGGAATCAAGACCATTCCGAAGTCTCCGCCTTAGAGAGAATTCCTTTTCACGAGTATTTTCGATAGTACCATTGGGAGGTATGCCTGACCCCCCGGCCTCCGGAGGTAAGATCCCATCAGTATATCCCATGGCGGCCCCAGTAGGTGGATAAGGGTGAGCAAGGAAAACGAATCGTCGGTTATCAAATACACCATATACACTTTGTATGTGACACTCAATTACCAAGCTAATAGCATACAAGAGATCTGCAAGTGTGATGAAGAGGATCCCTGTATCGGTATAAAATACATTGCCGTTAACCTGCCTGCGCAGTAGACTCGCCGCATGAAGCTATTAAAGTTCTGGGTGACGCGGTTTGACGCGACGGCGGGTGTTGGTGGGGCAAAGCCGTGCATAGAGGGGTTATGCAAATCCGCATAAAGGCCGCTAGTACTATACATGTATGCATGCAAGTATGTAATTCTGAATTATGTAGCTTTCACCTCGAGATTCGAATTTGAGCTGTTTAAAGTCTTTGGCTGGTACATAAAGGGGTAATCTGACCAAATGAACGCGTGCATGGGATTTCTCTTGTATGCGTGAGCCCAACTACTTTCATCCAGATGGACCCCCGAGGAATATAGCCTCGGAAGTGGGCTTAAGCTATGACGACGAGCTCAATAGCAATTGTCTACACTGGCAGTGCCAGACTGTAGGATCCACTGACTCCTTTTCCCGGAGCTGAATTCTTCGATTCCATAGGCCGACGGTTCCAGAACCGAAGCCTCTCCATAGCACACGCCGTAAGCCATATATGGGCTGTCACCTCCCCGCTTGGCTCCTTTTCCCGTTACTTGAGGTGGAATCCGCTCGACGCTTGATTCCTCGCCTAACAGCTGGGTGAGGGAGCTGCCCGGATACGGAAGACTTGCTCTATCAACATATTCCGCGACTGGAAGAGGCTTCGAATCCTGCATGGCCTTGACGTAAGACGGGGAGAATAACCGCAAGTATACCATGAGTGTATACTCCTGCCAGGTAATCAACCTGCTTGCGCTGTATCCCCTTGACTGGGGGTAGTACTGGCTTTCAGCTCTCCGTCGGCATCGAACCCAAGGGCTTCCAGTTCTCTCACGAGCTCGTTGATCTTGATGACTTTGGCGATCTGTTCGGGAAGAAGTGTCTCGCCCCCTTCCTTCTTGCTCTTGAGGTCCTTGGCTTGTTTGAGCTTCTTTTTCAGATTCCGTGCCTTCTTCTCTTTTTCGACTTCCGGGTCGACCTCTTCCTCTGCTTTGGCCGCGGCCACATCCTTTGTTGCGTCAGATGTCGCATCGGGGTGGGAGTCGCTGGCAGCCTTCGCCTTCTTTCTTGCTTCGCGGCGTTTGGCATTCTTATTGGCAGCCGCGGATGGTGCCTCAGTTTTTTGCTCTTTTAAACCTTCGGCTCCTGGGATGCCGCCTTTGCCACGGTTCCGGAAGGTCTCAGCGGTCCGGTTCTTGTAGAGTTCAACATCCTCAGGAGGCTTGTAACCCGGTCTGATCTTGATTGCCTTTCTCGTCGTGCCGTCTGCACGCACAGACTCGGGAATGTGTCGTTCACCACTAGTCTCGTCGGTGACGATGCCCGAGGTGGACGGTTTGGACGGCTCTGAAGGCATTTTGTAACGATGTAAAACCCAAGTTTGCGCAACGATCCTATTTCGCAGAGCAAATGTGATAACAACCCCAAGATAGAAACCAGAAAGCTCAGAGAATAACGAACTTATCCATCTGGCTATGTTGGATTTTCTTTTCGCAATGTAAAGTCAGGCACTGTTCTTGGTACGGTAGCCGAGAGGGAAGCAACGGCGCAGTAGCCCACCTCCCCCGCCAAAGTCGACATACATACATATGATGCCAGATGGGGGAAAAGGTGGGCCAGCTGGAGCTTAGACCAATCAGCGGCAGCCAATTCGCAACCGAACTTTCCACAGTCAAGGAAGGAACATTCGCTATCGGGAGCAGCCTCAACCTTACGATCTTGATCTGTTGACCTGCAACGCCGCAATACACGAAGCCAATTCCATTCCCCCGCAATCATCTCAACCACCGAGACTCGGACTATTTATCCTACACACAAGTAAATAGCCATGGTACGGTTCTTTTCACCCGTCCGAATTTTCGCACTCAGAAACTAATCGCGCATGCAGGCGGCCGGCAGTGCTCTCTACAAGCAAGTCCACCTTCGACCTCTACGACGACGAAGGACCCACCACTAACGGTCATCGTGTAGCGCTCTTTTCCGACGGAACTTCCAGATGCTGGGGGTCGTCTTTGTCTCGGCATTCGCTTTCGAGATGTATGTGGTTCTCCAAGCGTAGACCATGGATTTTGAATATGAACATGGCCATGGAGTGGGATCTGATAAGACAGCTGATGGCTGATGGACATAATAGGGCATACGACTCGACCATGAACAAGATCTGGGACAACCTGAACAAGGGCGTAAGTCTATATCTGTACACGGTATGATACGATCGATTGACTCTGGGGTAGCGACAATGGAAGGACATCCGACACAAGTATGTTCAGGAGGAATAGACCGGGTGATGCGGCTCCTCTTAATACTGCAGTCAGAGAGACGAGTTGACGAAGGGATACCCGCGCACGCGGTTGATTCCCTACGGGGCTGTACTATTGTATTTTATAGAGAAGGGGAATAGAACGGTGGCTGCCCAATTACTCTTTGTCCTCCGGAGGGCACCCGTGGAACGCATGGTTAAGAGGCAAAGCAATCGGATCTACTGCGTTCTAAGATAAGCAACTCTGAGTGTTGTTAGCCAACTTTAAGGTCGTCCCTTACAACTTGAATCACATAATCGAGCTACGCAATCGGAGGGGTGAAGACTACCAGTTGAGCTTTAAGTTCGTTATAAATCCAGGTCGTAACCGTGGCCCAGAATTTAATAGTATACTCTTTGAATAGCTCGTTTCCATTGCCAGCCGGGTAGATGGAAGACGGGGTTGAATGATAAGAGGTCACAATAATAGATGAGTCTCCGAGTCTCCTTCGGCTACCCGAATATGAAGTTATTCACTCAACTCGACAACTATATACCTAACTTACCTCATATGTGGACCGTTACTTTGCGTACCGGCTACCTATAATAAATGCATTCGTACATATTTACTTATTTATTCTTCGGCATCCTGCTTACATATGTACCGTAACAAGGTACCGCATGCGTTCCTTATCATTGATAAAGTCCCTAGGTGACCAAGAGATAAACTACCCCAATCGCCGGCAACATCCATCCCTCACTATCACTGCGGCAAAGTCAACGTGTGATTCAGATCATCTATGTCCGCATCACATACCTACATATAAAACAGATCTGTCTCTCCGATAAGCTATGCAGCTTTCCTTACAAAACATTGAGGAGTAACGTTTGAACATTAAGAGAGCGGGAACACACCCCGCCTCCAAGCATTTGAATTCGCTCCCTCGACAACGCACAAGCGCCCGCCACGAAACAGTTCCCCGACTCGCCCCGAACTCTCCCCGACTCAAACTAAAATCTACGCGAGATTCTGGAATCCAATAATGATCCCACTGTACCTTCGATGATGGACACGCCTATGTCTACCCAAGAGCTGCAGCTCTGTCAACACTTGATAGAGCTGCCGAGACAGCATGCCTACCGCTATGTCGATGCCGCGAGGCGCGACCTTCTATACAACCTGTTCTGGTCTATGGCTGGAGGGAAGCCTGAATACATGCGACTGTTCTTTCCCGATGGCAAGCTCACCCCCAAGGGCGTCTTGAGTTTAAGCGCGGCCCAAGGTGCTGTCGAAGGTGCCGAGTATACCGAGGCCGCGAGGGGCAAGCCCTGCGGCCATATCTTCAGAGCGGGCGAAGCTTCTTATTCGTGTCGCACATGCAGCACCGACGATACCTGTTGCCTCTGCAGCAAGTGCTTCGACGCTACGGACCACACGGGACACATGGTCAAGATCACAATATCTCCCGGAAACAGCGGTTGTTGTGATTGCGGAGATGTAGAGGCTTGGAAGACACCCATGTTCTGCACCATTCACAGCGAGCGCGAATCCGATCGTGACAAGGGTAAGGGCAAAGAGCCTTCTGCTTTACCAGAAGATCTCGTCGCCAACATCCGCATGACCATCTCGCGCGTCCTCGACTTCATCTGCGACGTCATCTCTTGCGCCCCTGAACAACTGAGACAGCCCAAGACGAAAGAGTCGATCGAACGAGACGAGAGGACCTCGCGTCTCACCTCTACATACTGTGGCGGAGACCTAGACTCACCAGGGGAATACGCCTTGCTGCTTTGGAATGACGAGAAACATACCGTCACAGACGTTCAAGATCAGGTTGCCCGGGCATGCAGTACAACGCTGGACGAAGGCTACAGCAAGGCTGTCGAGACAGACTCTATCGGGAGGAGCATTCTGAAGTATGATACAAGCATAGAGACGCTTCTGCATTGCGCTACCATCCTTGAGCATATCAAGATCACCGTCACGATACGGTCATCAAGAGATACATTCCGAGAACAGATGTGTGGTACTATGATCGAGTGGCTCAATGATATTGCCGGCTGCGTGGTAGGGAATGATCCTAACATCCTACGCCTGGTTGTCTGCGAAGAGCTCCTAAAATTATGGCGTAAAGGGAGCCCCGGGACTCATGCAATGGCTGGTAAGGACGGCATCGAGGATGAGGAGAAAATCGAACATGAGCAGCTGGATTCCCATACCGCGTTCATTTTTATGCAAAGGGCCCGGGTGATGGCGGAAGCCGGCAATGCGATTACAGTAGCCAACTTTGTCGAGACAGACGATGAGGACGATGAGGATGATATGGAAGACAACCGGACACCCTCTAGTGGCGAAGAAGACGACGAAGGCGACGAGGATGATGAGGATGACGTGATGATGATCGATCCGCGGCCGGACGCAGGGGGCGATGTCGACATGTCGGACTGGCGGCAAGGAGCAATTGGGGAGGCCCTCGAAGAGGACGAGGCAACAATGGCGGGATATCCACCACCACCACCTCCTCCTCCTCCTGTACCTCGACGTGCTACGAGAGATCGTGATCTTACTCCGTCGGACTCGGACACTGCCGAACCCCTAATTGCGCCAACGGTTTATGCAAAGACAAACCTAGAGGTCCCAAGGACTCCGGGTTTGAACAAGGCAGAGAAGGTGGCGCCGCCCAAACCAGGGCGTTACTGGGTCGAGGCACCGGCGGCTTATACAGAACGGGAGCATACCCATCCTTTTGAAGACGTCTTTCAGCGGGTTCGCTTGGACTGGTTAATCCTTTTTGACTTAAGAATGTGGAAGAAAGTTCGCAATGATCTGCGTTCCCTTTACATATCCACTGTTGTCAGCGTTCCTGAATTCAAAAGGATCTTAGGGCTTCGGTTTGCCGCTCTGTATACAACTTTAGCACAGCTATATCTCATCGCGGATCGCGAGCCGGACCATTCGATCATAAATATCTCCCTCCAGATGTTGACGACACCGTCTATCACTGCTGAGGTAGTCGAGAGGGGTAACTTCCTGACGACCCTTATGGCTATCCTATATACCTTCTTGACGACACGGCAGGTCGGTCATCCCTGGGAAGTTTCCTCGAGCGCTGTCCTCGGATTCGACACCGGTTCAGTGACAAACAGGCGGATGTACCATTTTTACGTTGACATGAAATTCCTACTTAGCTCCCCACACGTTCAAGAACGCATGAGGACGGAAGAGAGATACCTTTTACAATTTCTTGATCTGGTCAATCTCCATCAAGGCATCTGTCCGAACGTCCGAGCCATCGGTGAGCACGTGGAATACGAAACCGATAGCTGGATTGGCGCTTCTCTAATGACGAGGGAGATCAACAAGCTGTGCAGGCTGTTATCCGACTCGTTCCGAAGCCTGCCCGAGGGGGATTCACTTTATCTCTCCAGGGCGATCCGGCTAGCGGCCAAGACCGTCATCGTCAATTCCATCGGTGCCGAACGCGCGCGATTCACCCAATCCGAGATCAAGGACGAAGTCCGGTTCAAGACGTTATCCGACTTCGAGTTCGCCGGAGAGGCTACCCAATATAATGTCGTCAAGTTCGTAGTTGAGGAACAGAATATCAGCTTCCACCACGCCTTGCACTATACTCTTTCGTGGCTCATCGAGTGTGGAAAGCATATGAGCCCACAAAATCTCAGTTCGCTCTTGAATTTCACGGCGCAGGATCTCAAAATGAAGCCAAGGTCGATGGGCCGCAAGACAATGCCTAAGAGAGACTACACGCCGGAAGATTACCTGATGGCTGCATTTGACTATCCTCTCAGGGTTTGCACCTGGCTTGCTCAGATCAAAGCGGGTATGTGGGTTCGCAATGGCATCAGTCTTCGGCACCAGGCAGGGACCTACAGGGGTATTCTTCACAGAGATGTTACTCATGCTCGAGACATCTTTTTGTTGCAGACCGCCATGGTAATCTGTGATCCGAGCCGTGTTCTGGCCTCGATCGTGGACCGATTTGGCATGGAGAAATGGGTGAAAGGGTTTTTCGAACAAACATCGGCTGCGCAGGACGAGACACAGCACCTCGATGTTGTCGAGGACATGGTCCACCTGTTGATTGTCATGCTCAGCGATCGGACATGTCTCATCCCTGCGGACGATGACCGTGAGACGCATCTAAGGGCGATGCGCCGAGACATAATACATGTTTTGTGTTTCCGGCCTATGTCGTTTAATGAGATCTGCAATAAGCTTCCGGATAAGTTCCATGAGCAGGATGACTTCTATCCAGTTCTTGACGAAGTTGCTACATTTAAGCCGCCGGAGGGCGTGTCGGACGTGGGAACCTTTGAGCTGAAGCCAGCGCTGATTGAAGAAATCGACCCGTATATCGCTCATTACAACAAGAACCAACGTGAGGAATCGGAGGCTGCTTATCGCAAATTGATGGCTACAAGGACGGGAAAGCCCGCCGAAGAGATCGTCTATGAGCCACGGCTGCCTCCGATTCCCACGGGGGCTTTCACCGGCCTGGCAGGCTTCACAGGCACTGGGATGTTCGCCCAGATCATTTACTACTGCTTGCTGTACCCGCTTCTGGCTGGCAAACTAACCCCTAAGGTTCCTTTCACTCGGGTAGAGACTTTCTTACAGGTTGTGCTGCATTTGATTCTCATTGCCATATCCGAGGACAAGACGGATGAGAAGGGTTCCAACGAAGGAAACTCGTTCGTCTATCGCGCCCTGACAACGCAAGCTCGGAGTAGCTTGATGCAAGATGCCCCAAGTTCGAAGACAATTGTCTCTCTTTTGGAGATGATGTCTTCCAAGGAGGAACTGAAAGCGTGTCATCCCAAGATTCAGCTTATCTTGAAGAGGATGAAACAGAAGCTGCCACACCATTTCGACACAGCATATCTACGGCTGGGCATCCCCGTAGACCGAGTCGATACAGCATCGCCCGCGAGTGCCCACAATGCTGAGGAGGAACGCGAACGTAAGAAGAGAGCCGCCCTGGATCGGCAGGCGAAGGTCATGGCGCAGTTTCAGCAGCAACAGAAAAGTTTCTTGGAAAACCAAGGCGACATTGACTGGGGTGACGAAGAACTGGATGATGTTGAAGACGTCAACCCGGCCGAGGAGCGGAAAAACTTCTGGAAGTATCCTCGGGGTACCTGTATCCTATGCCAAGAAGACACGGACGACGGACGACTGTACGGAACGTTTGCGCTTTTTACTGAAAGCAAGATCTTGCGGCAAACTGATTTCCAAGACCCGGACTTCGTCCGAGAGGCCTCGAATACGCCCATCAACCTCGACCGTTCTGCTGACGACATACGGCCATTCGGTCTCGCACATGAGAATAGAAAGTTGGTAGAGAAGGTCAACTCCGAGGGTAAGACGTTCCTTGCCGAGAAGCAAGGAATTGGTAAAGGATTTCCGGCCAAACTCTGTCGGTCGGGTCCCGTAGCTGTGGGCTGCGGCCATATCATGCATTTTAGCTGTTTCGACATGTACGTCGAAGCGACTGTCCGCCGGCATGGACATCAGATCGCGCGTCACCATCCCGAGGCACTGGATCGTTTTGAATTCGTCTGTCCCTTGTGTAAAGCTCTTGGGAACGCATTCTTGCCCATTACCTGGGATGGCAAAGAAGAAGCTTACCCGGGCATCTTACAATCCGATACCGATTTTTCTTCTTTCGTCGACTTACACGGCGACGGACACAATCACCTCTTAGGAACTCCGCGACCGGGTGACCAAGTACAGTCCGCCTTCGTCAATTACATTCGGACAAGGATTCCAGATAGCCTAGTTCAGGGCTCTGGGCAGTCAGTCATAGATAGCGCATTCTTCGAGGATACCTTATCAGACGTGGCCACTCCTAACTCTAGCGATCGTTCGCGTTCGCCGTCAGAGCCACCAGCTGGGGGCAAGGATCTAATTACCGCATATCAACGTCTCCGGAATACGCTTCGGGTGAATAAGCTCAGTATCCGTCCCCTGGATGGCCCAGGGCGGGACGACTTGTACGGCAGTGAAACTTTAGCGCGGTCCGTGGGATTTTCGATATCGGCAGCAGAGATTCAGCAGCGCGGAGTCGCAGCCCAGTATGGAATGACCCTCATTGAAAGGATACCAGAACAAATTCTTATACAACTCCGTATCCTGTCAGAGACTGTCGCCTCATACATCTCGATCGGCGGACTCAGGCTCGGGGGAGAGAACCAGATCGACGCAGAATTCCGCAGAGCTAGTGAGCGCCAGCACTGTCAACTGTTCATAGCGCAGTACCTAGGACAGGACATAAGCAACAATCACCCTTCTCCAGCCGGCAGGTATCCATCCCTGCTGAGTCAAGATACATTCATATATCTATGCGAGTCAGTGTTTGGCATGGCTGTTGCCCATAACATGGACATCATGCACCTCGTCAGGCTCTGCTATCTTGTTGAAATTGTCAAAGTCGTCTACCATGCATCCCGCAACATACCGTTCAGCAAATGGCTCGAGTACACCCATAAACGTGACGATCAGGATCCCGTGATGAACAACTTCGCCAACTTCTGCCACGTCATCACAGTAGCCGGGATGAACGCTACCAACGAGGTGGCCGAAACTCCGGAGGACTTGCCTAACATCGGGTTCGACCAGCGAGGACTGGATAGCTTGGCGGGCTTACATTCTTTCGTCAAGAAATACGCCCTTGTGTTCCTACGGAAAGCCACCATTCTTCTCTATGTCCATTCTGGCGTGGATTTTAACAGCCATATCTCTCCTGCTCCCGAAGCTGACGAACTCACGCGCCTCACAGCAGCCCTCCGCTTGCCCTCCTTTGATGAAATGTGCACTGCACTGACTCCCTTGGGCGCGCAATACGGGTGGCCTGCACGTACGGAAGCCTTGGTGGTCGGTTGGATTCGTCATCGTGCCCTAGAGCCATGGGCCTCTCACGATGTCCAGCGCGACCCCTTACCCAGCTCAGCCCAAGTCAGCCACCCCGGTATCTTTGAACTAGTCGGGCTGCCCAAAAATTACGACACCCTCATTGAAGAGTGCGCAAAGAGACGATGTCCCACAACCGGCAAGGATCTTGCGGATCCCATTGTCTGTCTCATGTGCGGCGACATCTTCTGCGGGCAGACTATGTGCTGCCTGTTGGAGTACCAGGAAGAAGGACTGAATAGGCCCGTGGTGCGCATCGGAGGCGGCCAGCAGCACATGCTCTTCAAGTAAGTTTCTTCCTGCTTCAGGACATCGTATCTCCAATTCCATCGTCCCGTATGCCTTTCATGTTTGCTAACCATTGTTCGTTTAACAGGTGCCAAGGTAACGTGGGCATCTTCATCAACATCCGCAAGTGTGCCATCATCTACCTCCACCGCGGGTCGGGCAGCTTCAGCAACGCTCCCTACATCGACAAGTGGGGGGAGACGGACGTCGGCCTGCGCCACGGCCGCCAGCTCTTCCTCAACCAGAAGCGCTACGACTCCATGATCCGCAACATGTGGCTCAGCCACGGCATCCCCAGCTTCATTAGTAGGAAACTCGAGGCGGACATCAACAACGGCGGATGGGAGACTATCTGATCCCGGCGACCGAGGGGTAGAGGGAGGAGTTGGAGGTACCGTGCGGTCTGGTTTAGAGATGGGACATTCTGTGTCCTATTGTTCCGGTTGCATGAGTAAGCTACGCTTCGGATCCACATGACATAGAGGGTGGAGTGTACAACTTGGTTCAAATCCGGCGGGCTCGATAGAGGGATTGTGTGCCGTGCGATTATGGTTCTTATGATAAAAAGGGGAGTTCGGGCGTTTGGCTTCTCGCCGCTTACGCATAGGTACCTATACCTAGATACCACACGATCACTGAATGAATGAAGGATGATTCACCCTAAGTTAAGACCAGAAGAGGGAACACAAATAAAAAAATGTGTGCCTGTTCCAACAGTTGCAACCTGGGCCGCGTTGCGTTGTATGCTCTGCGGAATCCCTTGTTTAATTACGTGGGCGCTTCTTGTAGAACGAAGAAGGGCCGAGAGACATACTCGTACTGCCTATATCAAGGCCTCCATCTCCGTGAACACACAGACGCACACGACTGATGTCATTGGCCGTGCTACTACTGCGCTGTCTGGCTTTTTCGTGGTTCGGGGCGGGATTGGAATATCGCTAGGGGATAATACGTATCTATGTCAATGACCCTAAGGATTCGCTCAGTATAGACGTTTATGGATGGTCAGGGGGCTGGCTAGCTGATCGCCCCTAGGTTATGATGGATGTGATAAGCAATAGGTGGTAGGCATGCGTGTGTAATCTATTGTCGGACGTTGACTGGCTAGGCTGCTTACTATGTACGTCCTCGACGGCGTGGAATGAGGGCCTTACGCCCCAGTGTAGGGCGCTGTATATGCTCATGCTTATTGATCCTCTACCCTCCTTGTTTATTAATAGATATTATGCGCATAGCTCGTCACTGCAGATAGATTGCGTGATTCCTGTCCGATGCTAGGCCCCAGGATTCAGGGGTTGACTAGGGGCCGTGGAATCAGGTACGGCGGAATTGATTTCCTATAGACCAGGCGTGCCTCGCTGGTCCCTTGCTTTGATTTGTAGTTATAGCTGGCTTCAACACCTAGCTTCAATAACTGGCCAAGAGAGGCATCACTCCTCTTTCTTGATATCCTCTTCCTTCAGGGGCGTATCATCACCACCACCGCCGCCTCCATCAGTCATATCGCCGCTACCATTTCGAGCAGCAGCCGCACCATCACCGTTAGGTTCTCCGCGGCTATCCTCCGGCGGCACGATCTTAGTAGCCCTGTCCGCGATATCACTGCCTCCGTTCAACACACCACCACCGTTTCCCCCGTCAGAGACCGCTGCCGCCGCAGCGCGGCCGTCCTCGCTTTCCTTCTTGGACTCGCCGGCACGGCGGTGCCTGTACACCTTGATCTTGCCGTCCTGGCCGGCACTGACCATGGTGTCGCCGTGGACGTCGACCCAGAAGCAGACGCCGTCGTGGGCGCGGCGGATGCGCTGGACGACCTCCTTGGTGGTGACGTCCCAGAGGACGACGTCGCCGTCCTCGCTTGCGGCGGCGATGAAGGCTGTCCCCTCCCCTTCGCCTTCCCCGCCAGCACCGGAAACCGAGCCGAAGCAGCCGCCGACGCTGAACCCCGCGTTCTCGTGGCCCTGGTATGTCTTTTTCACGGTCCCGGACACGTAGTCCCACAGCCGGAGGCACGAGTCGCTGCTGAAGGCCAGCACGTACCGCCCGTTGGGTGCGAAGCAGACAGACGTCACGGGCGGGTTGTCCTCGTGCACGAGCGTGCGTAGGCACTGCCCGGTCGAGGTGTCCCATATCCGTCTATTTTTGTGTTAGCCTTCCCCGTTTCCGCAGTCGTAGCTACTTGAGGAAGATGTGGTAGGCGGCGGGGCGAAGGGAAATAGGAAACTCACGTCAGCCCGTCTGTGCTACAGCTCACGACCAGCGTGCCGTCCCTCGCAAAGTCGATCCCGCTCACGGGATCGCTATGCGCGGGCAGGCTCCTCATAAGCCGCCCGGCCCGCACGTCCCAGAGGAAGACGGCCTCATCGTAGGAGCCGCTGGCGAGGATGTTGCCCTTGGGGGAGAAGGCGAGGCAGTAAACGTAGTTGTGGTGGCCGAGCAGGGGCCTCGTGCGCGCGGGCCGCCCCGTGACGCGGTCCCAGAGCCGGATGGCCTTGTCGTCAGACCCCGACGCCAGCGTCTTGCTGTCCGGGGACCAGGCCACCGCCGACACCCCCGCCATGTGGCCCACCAGCGTGTCCATGTGCCGCCCCGACGCGGCGTCCCAGATCCGGATCGTGCCGTCCGCCGACGCCGACGCGATCCACCGCCCATCCGGCGAGATGCGCACCTGCGCGATCGCCTTCACGTGCCCCGCCAGCACGAGCCGCGGCGCGTAGCGCGGCCGCACCGGCCGTCGCGCCGGCGGTGGCGTGGTCGAGGACGCGACACGGCGTCTCGAGGAGTGGGAGTGCAGGGGGCTCTCGCCGTCGTCGTCGTCGTCGTCGTCGCGCGCGGATCGGGGCGAGCGCGAACGGGTACCCGATGAGCTCGAGCGGGAGCGGGACCGTGAAGGCGAGCGGCTGTCGGACCGCCGCGACCCGGAGCGCGACCGCGTTCTCGACCTCGAAGTAGTGCTGCGGTCGCTCGAGTAGTAGTCGCGCTCCCGGCGGCGGTCCGGGGTCGGACTCCGGCTCGCGGACTCCGTCTCTAGGGTCTTCTCGCGGATGGACATGCGCAGGGTCGGCTTCTCGTCTCGCTCGTCGGGCGTGCTGTAACGTGGGGTGGTCTCGGCGCTGTCGTTGATGACTTTGCGCCGTTTGGAGCGAGGGCCCGGCAGCGGCGTGCTGGCGGTGGAATCGAGTTCCGGCATCGTGTAGGCAGGTATGTATGTGGGTGTGCACGTTCTCGCAGACCAGTTAAGGTCCGCTCGTTATGTAGGGCAAGGATCGCTGTAGCATGCTGTGTTCAATAAATCCTAGCTGACGAAGGAGCGGAAATTCGCGAACATCAGTGTATCTTTCAGCCTCGGAGGGGCGGTCGTTTGAATATTCGGTATAACTGAATTAGGTAGTCGAAGATGGTAATTGACAAGGTTGTGAGAGGCAGATCAGTTGAAAGTGAACAATTCTAGGCCCAAGCCACGTCGGCGGGATGGCCCGTGAATTACTGTACTGCACTTTGGAGCTGACGACACGGCGTCAATAGCTCGGCCGGATGCTTGTAAACTTACTTATGTATATTACTACATCCGGGTAGCAGGTGTGGGAAAGACTGAGCTATTGTACATACTGCCAAGTCCCAAAGTCTGGGACACCAGATTTCCTGTCTTTTTGAGATAGCACAGCCAACTTTATATACAATTTCCCCTCTATGATGAAACCATGTTATTCTTTATCAAAAGCTGAAGATTTTATGTATAGAGATTCCTCTTGTAACTACAGCGGTTATAAAGTTATTTGGTATTAAATAATGAATGCATGGGAAATCCCATACAAATCGCTTGGTATCCCAGACTTTGGTGGCGTCCCAAGGCTTTTTAATCTGCCACCCCGTAGGCGGGAGTTGTGCAAAACCCCAACTTTTTCTACACCTGCTAGTAAAAGGGCTTCAGGGAGGTGCAGCTGTGGAAATGGCCGCTAGCAGGATACTGCAGAGAGATCCCACCGCTGCAACCCGGAAGTTCCGTCTGGGGAAGCACGACGCATCTTCAACAACCAATCAACCGCAAGTACTCCAAAAGCCCCCCGGAGCCTTACCAAGGTGACTTTTCAAGGTCAATACGGAAATGCTTGACTGCATCCCTTATCTTCTCATCCTACCAAGAAATTGGCGTTGCAACATGCATATTAAGATTAAGGTAACTACTTGAATACGTCCAGACCCCCCTTAAAAGTCCTACTGTATTCTCGAGGTGGCCACACTCATTACGATCGATAAGGTGCTTACCTAGGTAACTCGGGTCTATGTATGCGCTTCACCTTCTCCCCACCTCACCTATTCCGGTATGTTTCCGTAGATATTTCAAATACTAACTTCTCTGATAATGCGTATTCATGATACTACCTTCAACTTCTAGTTTGTCTAGATCGTACTAAATTGTTTATGTCTGGACTTCACCGTCACTACAGGCTAAATTCTTTCGGTCTTCGAAAGTCGTACCAAAAAGCATATACAATTAAGTGAGGACTACCTACCATAAGAACAACTCGTGCCTAGATCTTGTCGGTTTTCATATAGCTTCCTCGACGCCAAAAACATGGATCAAAACCGCCTCCCTACTGAGATCAACATCGTAACCCTTAACTGCTGGGGCCTGCTTTACCTCAGCAAGCACCGCACCGAGCGCTTAACTGCCATCGGACGCCAGATCGCTACCGCTGATCCCGTCCCGCACATCGTCGCTCTTCAGGAGTGTTGGTCGGAGAAGGATTACCGCAGCATCCGCCGGGAGACACGCTTCGTGTTACCGTTTGGCAAGTTCTACTACTCTGGACCTTTCGGGGGCGGTCTCGCCATCCTTTCGAGATGGCCGATAGAGGAGAGCTCCATGCACCGGTACCCCCTGAATGGGCGGCCGACCGCTTTCTTTCGCGGAGACTGGTACGTGGGGAAGGGGGTCGCCTGTGCTAGGATCCGCTACGGTGTTGGGCAGAAACAAGTTATTGAAGTCTTTAACACTCATGTGAGTCTGCTCCCTAATACAGCAATTGTCCCTGGATCCCCGATTCGGGCCGTTGCTCATCGAGTCGGCCTCCTATCGGATTGGCTTGCTGATACTGCTACAGACGCACTGTAGATATGGCCCTTCGGGACAGCATAACAGCTATTCTGTCCACCGGCTCTCCCAAAGCTGGGAGATGGCCAAACTGATCCGCGGCGCCGCGGCACGGGGACACATGGTTGTGGCTCTGGGTGATTTCAATGACGTGCCAGAGTCGCTGCCCTACCATATCATCTGCGATCTCTCTCCCGTCCGGGATGCTTGGCGGGTATTACACCCGGATTCTTCCCTTGGCGCCGCGGATGATGGCCCCGAACGGGCTCGCAGGCGTCCAATCCCGACGGCAGAGTTCAACATCACCGAGAATGGCGTGACAAGCAACAGCGTGTACAACACCTGGCGATGGCCCAAGTCTCAACAGAGGGCCCTCGGCCCCGGCCGGGACCCCGTGGCTGTGCCGCCGGACTCTCTCGACAAGCGGGGCCAGCGTATCGATTACATATTCGTGTCGTGTGGACCCTTGCCGCAGCTCGGCGGCAGCGGATGGGTGATCAAGGACGCGCGCGTGGGCATGCGCGAGACGCACCCGGAGCTGCAGTGCTCCCTCAGCGACCACTTCTCGGTCGAGGCAACGCTCGCCTTCCACATACCCCAGCCGGAGAGCACCCGCTCGTCGTCCCCGGATGATCAAGGCGCCGAAACCAGCGACCGCGCCGCGGGCGGGACGTACCTGGAGTCCCCGACCTCGTCCGAGTTTCGGAACATCAGGACCCGGGCCTCCTACGACGGCCAGCTGCGGGACGCCGGCGTGCCGTCCAACGGCCTGCCCGCCTCGACCTACGAGGAGATCCTGGCCCTGATCAAGGAGTACCGCGCGCGAGAGGAGACGCAGAAGCTGTGGCGCGGGGTCCACTTCCTGTTCTGGGTCCTCGTCACCGTCATATGCTACGTCGCCGTGTGGTTCGTGCCGAACTACGGCGCCTTCGTCTTCTTGCTGCTGAGCACGCTGGGACTGATGGCGGGTACGGCTGACGGGCTGCTGGCTCTGCTGTTCTTTAATTCCGAGTTGAGGGCCGTGAAGGAGTTCGAGTGGGAGATCATGAACGCGAAGGCTAGTGCTAGCGGCGCGGTTGGCATAACTTACCAGGATGAGGAGAAGGCCCGGTAAATGTGAGTTAATGACTTATATCGATTGAGGCATGTTTTTCGGGTAGTTTAATAGGTAAGGAGGTTGGTTTAATGGTAATGTGTATTGGATACGGCTGCTACGTGAAATGAACGAGGACTTGGTTCTTAGTATTGGCCCAGGATGGTCTGTCTACCTTGCAGATATCAATTAATGTTTCCATGATAGCTTACAGAAGACTTTAACTCTCAACTCATCTTTCCTATACCACTGTGACAATTACAACACAATCCTAAGTCGTCACCAAATCTAGTTCTGTCGGCTCGAAGCGAGGAAGCTATTTTTGGTCCACCTACGTATCTCCAACTTTCACCTCAACGTCATATCTATCCTCCGCAACCACTGATATTAGATTCCCTCTTCTGTTTAGGGGCACTCTCCTTACCATCGCTCTCAGAACCGGAAAGTGAACGCCTTAACATCCCCATCCCATTTTCCTCCTCACACTCTCTCACATCTTCCTTCATAACCTGAGCTTTCGCATGTCAAAAGTCAAGACGCAACACCTTTGTGGGACTTTTTCTCCCGTCAAATAAAATCTCAAGCATCTGTGGCGGTGATCGCAACCCACATGCGCATACACAGCTCTTATTGGCGACTACCATCGATCTAAGGGCAACGGGATAGCAGATCTCTACCAACCACATGCATAAACACTAATTCTCGACCCTGCGACGTTCTCTGCATTCTGTCTATAGAGGAAACATCCGGTTTTCACCTTCTTGTTATATCGTCCTCATTCCCACCTTCCTGTCTTATTTGTCACGCACCCGGATATCGTGTTGCATGAACCTATCACATATTTTCCAGTGTTTCTTTTGTCATTATTTGCGTTTTACAGTGTACGTAAACCGAGTGAGCATCTTATAATCCGCGCTTATATCATTCGTTGGCCCACACGAAGCCGGCGCCGGCCAGATCCGGTCGGGACTGTCCCCGTCTGAAGCGGACCGATTCCGAGCGGCCGGTTCGGGTACACGTACCGATATCGAGCTGCATAGACGCCTTCCTAACAAGACGACAGCCGTCGACCGGGAGAAGATGAGGCCCTCGACTTCTACCCAGAATGGCTTGCTTGCCGAAGAACCCAAGGGCAAGGGATCTTCCAAGGCCTTGCCGAAGGCGCCGAGTGGGCGTCCCTATACTTCCTGGAAGCGTAAGTTGCTGCCTCATATAGATGCTCTGCGCACTGCTGATCGAGACAGTGCCCTCCGGCAAGGAAATTTCGATGCGGAGAGCACTGCTCCCGGACAATTACCAGATGGGGCCGGACCCGCAACTTCCCTGGGTCTGTCCTGTCAGATCTTGTCGAGCCTTCTATTCAACATCACAAGGGGTTGATATCCATTTTTTCGTATGTCAACTGCGAAACATTTGCATTCTTCTTATATGGGATGCTAAGACTTAATTAGACAAGCCACGCGGCGGAGTTGTTTAATGACAATCTAGACGGCACCTTGTCTTTGGTGGGCCGCCGCGCGGGCATAGGCAAAGTGCCTGCTACAGTGGTATCACGACGACGACAGCCGTTGGAATCGGGACGTGCCTCCGTGAGCGAACCCTCTCTATCACCGCCGTATCTGCCTTCCCGCACGAATACTCAGGGGTCACAGGCCACCCCGTCAGCTTCTTCGCCTCGACCCGAACCACAGAAGCCGGCTCAGGCAGCGGTCGTGCCGCCCGATAGACCACGTGCCGACCGGCGGTCTCTTACTCTCGATTTTGAGACTCCGGGTTCTCGTAGCTTGTGGAACCAGATAAAACCTCATATAGATCGTCTGCCTCTGAGCATACGCCACGATAGCACCGGTGGCTTTCTCGGGAAGTTACTCGCGATGCCCAGGATCCGGGACCTGCAGATCGAACCGGAGGCCACGGACACGTTCAAGGCCACCACCCAATACGACATTCCATCGCTTGCACTGTACCTGACAGGGATGGAGGCACCATGCCCCTGCTTCCGATGCCTGTGTCGAAAGGGGCCCTTCAAGGGATGTATTGTCGTGCACCCCGCTGCCCCTGTTGAGGTCCGCAACGAGATGAAATGTTGTGCGAACTGTTTTTACAAAGGGCATGGCGACTCTTGCGGAGTCGATGCTTCCTTGATCCATGGCCAACGAAACCCCGACACGGCGACTTCGACGGAGGAGTTGCCATCCATCCTAGAAGAAGGGGCGATCGATACCTGGCACGAGCCGCACACACCTATCCTGCCAAAACAAACTCCCGCCCCCGGAGGGCCCAACGAACCGGCCAGGCCAGAAATGGAATCCTTTAGCGAGATTGCCGTCGAATGTTTCGCGTCCAAACTCAGGAACAACAAACAGGACAAGGCGGCCTTACTCCCTGCTGCAAGTGTCACGGCTGGCGAGTCTTCCAACCCGGCCAACTCTAACGCGTCGGCACAGTCTTTACAAAACCAAACCAATGGAGCCGTCCCGGACCTCTTAACCAGCGCCCCTGAGGCAGAGCCGGACACGCCACCGCGCATGACCCCCAGCCGTCGATCTCCACGCCTTGTTGTGAAGAGCTCGACCAGGGCATCCAGTGCTACCCCAGCACCGAAAACGCCGGAAAGACGAAAGCAGCTCTCCATCCGCATCCCGGAGACGCCACCGAGTAGCTCGGCGCAGCACGACCATGATCGCGTCCAGGACCAGGACCCGGATCTCTCGCCCGTCTCGGCCACGCGCCGCTCCGAGCGGCTGCGGACCAAGACCCCAGCCACGCCGAGCAAGCCGGGCGGTCTGCACTCCCCGACTGCGTCGACCGAGAAGCAGAGCTCGACAAATAAAAGAAAGCTGAAAGAAGTTGAAACTGGCAGTGGCGGTGCGGCGACTAACAGGGCCCGGTTCAAGCGCCGCGAAATCCATCTCGGCAGTTCGGGCCAGGCCTCGTTGTCCGGCTCTTCGGCGTTAAGTCCGTTGGCGCCACCGACGCCTGTGTCCGCCGTTAGTCCGCAGCATCGATATCGGGACGCACTTGAACTGGAGGACTGGGAGATAGCTCCGGGTCGCGTGCGCAGTGGGCAGCATAGTAAGTTACCCCCCTCCCCCCTTTTTTTACGGCTCGCATCCCCATTCTATGATGTCAGCGCATCAGGACAGTAAATCACGTAGCAAATCGCTAACCCGCTCACCAAACTAACCAGACATCGCATTCTCCACGTCCTACCTCAGAACCGCCAAACCCGTACCCGTGCACCCAGGCATCGGATTCCACGTCGTTACCCTATACCCCGGGAAGAGTTTCCGGCTCGAGGCGCAAGCGGACAGGGTCCGCGTCGTCTCTATCGCGCGTGGCAAGGTGCGAGTGAGATTCCCGGAAAAGGAGGAGTTCGCTGTCGATGCCGACGGCGCCGTCAAGGTGCCGCCCGACACCGCCTGCGTCCTGCAGAACCGGCTCGCCGTGGACGCCACGCTGCATGTGTGCTCTCTGCACCAGCCCCGACAGGCGTGAGTTACGCATCGGGATCGCGCTCGCCGGCGAGGAGAGGTGGGACTGCCCTGAAAGTTAAATTCGACTTGTCGTTGGTATACGGGGCTTTTATGATTATTGTTGTTGTCTGCTGGTTTTGGAAGGGGGGCGTTTTGCTTTGAATGACGAGAGAAGTTACGGTATATACCCCGGTGGTTGCTATTTGAATGTGGAAGGAATCAGAGACTTCAGGGCTTTCGCTTGTTTGTAGCAAGCAGAGAAGTCGATGGTCAGAAGTCGTGCTAACGTAGCTGGATAATTGATAGAACAGTTTCTTGTGGCTGAGCACGATGTCCAGGGAATCTATTTATTTCTTGCTACGTTTTGCCCCGGGGCGTGGAATGAACAGCTGGGGAAACCCGGAACCGTTCGTCGAAACGTATCGTCCAAGAGCCACCATCTTATGGATATGTAAATGTACACTATTCCACACAAGACTCTGGCATGCAGTAGTCAATTGTCTGTGGTCACGAGTTAAAGACACATTGGTGGATGCATTGGGAGAATACGCCCGCTGGCTCGATGGAAAAGGGGTAGGCCAACAGTTCAATGGAACCCCCTGAACACAAGCCTCCCTCTCAACCAACATCGAATCGTTAGTATATCTAACCAGTGGCCTAAGTTCACTAAATAGACCTCATCTCATGATATTGCAATTTGGTCGGGACTCGCAACCAGGTTGTTCTAAAAATATGCGTATGTATGTAATACCTCGGGACAGGGGTTAGTCAAAGTGGTGAAGGCGCCGTATGCCGCAACCTATGTAGGCTTACCTATTTCTACGTACATTAATCTCACATCAAAGCAACGAATTTTAATAAATGACCCGGTCATATCTCTCAACGCGAAGGGCAATAAAGATACGTTAGAACTGGAAAACGGGATCGCAAAACAAGTTGTCATGTGTAGGAAATCTCAACTATCCTGATTAGTGTCTGACCGTACAATACGAGCAAGATATAGCCATAAAAGCTGTATGTGCCCGCTGGTAGAGTTGTCTCTATGGATGCACAGTGCTTTTGAAGTCTTACCCGTGTCGTATAGCCCTACGGGTACAAGAAGGAAGATCGTTAAGGCAGAGACATGTCTAAAAAACATACGGCGTGAATAAGTGTTTTAGTTACTCTCCATTCGAATCAGAGTGTCCTAGCCCCACTTTCACCCCACGTACCTGAGAAGGACCGCTCCGATCTCAGTGCTGCCCCTCTGACTCAAAAGGTACAGGGTCACCTAACTTCACAAAGAGCGTCGCCCAACCTGCTCTCGTTTAGTCCAGAAAACACCACCCTCCAGATCGCAGCCATGAGTCCCGAGGAGTCAATCGCCTTGATCAAGGCCAACCTGCAGGAGGTCCTCAATCCCGAGATCATTGACGATGTCATCCTCAACCAGAAGAGGCCGCTGAAGGTCTACTGGGGAACCGCTACGACGGGTAACTTTTCACACCCTCCGGAAAGATCTTGCGGGGATAGGAGAGAGGAATTGGGCTGACGACAACGCTTGCGCAGGAAAGCCTCATTGCGGATACTTCGTCCCCATGGTCAAGATCGCCGAGCTCCTGGCCGCCGGCTGCGAGATCACGATCCTCTTCGCCGACTTGCACGCCTACCTCGATAACATGAAAGCGCCGCTCGAACTGATCGAGCAACGAGTCCAGTACTACGCATTCCTGATCAAGAGCCTTCTCAGATCGCTCAATGTAGACCTGTCGAAACTCAAGTTCGTCCAGGGGAGCTCGTACCAGAAGAGCGAGGCGTACACGATGGATCGGTTCAAGTTGGAAGGCATCACCAGGATATCAGTGGCGCAGAAAGCTGGAGCTGAGGTCGTTAAGCAGACGGCCGATCCCTTCCTAGGTGGTCTCGTGTACCCCGTCAGTATTCGGCCCCCTGATGCCCGCCTTGGTAGCTGACTAACATGCGACAAGTTGATGCAAGCGCTGGACGAAGAATATCTCGGTGTGGATGCCCAATTTGGCGGCGTGGACCAGCGCAAGATCTTTACCTACGCCTTGGAGAACCTTCCAAAGATCGGCTACAAGGTTAGAGCTCATCTGATGAACTCTATGATACCCGGTCTGGGCGAGGCGCAGAAGATGAGCGCGAGCGAACCGGATAGCAAGATCGACTTGCTGGAGACGCCTGAAGCCGTCGCCAAGAAACTGAAGAAAGCTGTTTGCGTCCCCAAGAAGGTCGAGGGCAACGGTGTGATTGCCTTCGTGGAACATGTTATCTTCCGAGCAGTAGCATTAAAGACCGGCGGTAAGCCGAGCTTTAAGGTTGAGAGAAGGGATGAGGAGCCGATCGTGTACGACGACGTCGAAAAGCTCAAGTCGGATTATGAGCAAGACATTGTAAGTGACCTTATCCAAAAGTCCCGATACGTGAGAAGTAAATAGCGGCTTACCATCATGCTCTAGCTTACTCCTCAACTCCTGAAAGCCGCCTTGGTAACGGCACTTAACGAGCTCCTGGAGCCAATCCGGGACGACTTTAAGGCATCGGAGGAATGGCAGAGAGTGACGGAACTGGCCTACCCGCCGGAGGTTAAGGAAGTCAAGCAGAAGAAGCAGAAGAAGGAGATCGACCCGGCTAAGCGGGAAGCTGCGCTGGCGGCTAAGGCGGCAGCGTTGGCCGTGAAGGAGGCCCCGAGCGAAAACTGAAGATAGATAATACCCAGCAGCTTCTGGCTCCATTTATGTGAGGTGAGAAGATGCATTTGACCGGGTCGGAATAGAATCATATGTCAACTAGATGGTGGCCTTCCTGGTCATAAAAAGTTTATGGGCAGAATAGACGCGTTGTGAAGAGGACGAAGACATATCAAGCACATATGACAGTCGGTAATTACTAGACACTGGTAGTAGATCAAGCGATAAGAGGCAAATGCGAGTACTGCATTTCAAGTCGACGTCCTCCTTTGAAAACATAGCGCCTACAGTACTCAGCGTTAGGTGAATTTCCCCGTCAGTACACACGATTTCGCCGTGGTTGTTGTAGGTGCAGGCAGGTGATGTAGGTGACGTGACAGCATTTAGAGCTCTAGCTAGGTAGGGGATGCTTATGTGTATGTATGTATACATGTAATGGGATCGGTGAAATCAATGTTCCCCCCGACCCAGGATTGACCAATCAGGGCCTGCCAATGCCAAGCGCACGCTCGTTCAAGAAAAAAAGTGACGGAGCAGCTTTGATTTGCAGCTTAAGGGTATATGTAGGTAAAGTATCTTTTAGCAGTGAGAATTAAACTGCCCGCCAGCCTACTTATTAGTTTCCGTCCTGAGATGGAAACATCCCATTCCACATAACCCCGCCATGTTACGACCCAGATTAAGGATACCGCGCGTCGGCTCGCTCCTGCGGCGGCCGGCGACGCCATTGCAAGGCCAGTTCCGGTCGATACATGCCGTCCCAAACCTAGGACAATTCTCCAGACCTGAAGAGGGCGTTCCGGGCTTGCTGTCCGGGGACGGCTTCGATATCGCCTGGACCCAGTATATGGATTTCGTCGTCGAGAAGCTGAACGCCCTCACGGCAGGTGCGTCTCCGTCTCCATCTCCGTCTGCGTCTCTCCCCCGTGCTGCCCGCCGCCGACCTCTTCCTCCCGTGTGGTGCGAAATCTTACCATGTCGTCCATAGGCACCGACTTCGAGCACAAGGAACCCCTGCAGATCCTCAAGGAGACGGCGCGCCAGCCCAGGGACGCTCCGACCTTCAACTACGCCTCGATGGCGCACAACAACGCCTTCTTCTTCGAGCAGCTCGCCTACCTCAGCGAGGACTCCGCCAACCCGGAGGCGGGGCTGCAGCCGGTGCCGGTGCCCGAGAGGCTCCGCCTGGACCTCGAGCGCGACTTCAGCAGCATGGAGACGCTGCGCCGCGAGATGATCATCACGGCCGACGTCATGTTCGGCCCCGGCTTCGTCTGGCTCGTCAAGCTGGGCCGCCAGTCCCAGTTCCGCATCCTGACCACCTACCTCGCCGGCACTCCCTACACGGCCGCCCACTGGCGCCGCCAGGGCGTCGACATGAACAACCACGGCGGCGGCCTTGCCGACAGCGTCGCCCGCGAGTTCCTCGACCGCACCCAGGTCGGCGTCGGCGCTGGCCACGTCGGCCGCTTCGACAACAGCGCCTCGGCCCCCGGCGGCGCGGAAGTCATCCCCCTGCTGTGCATCAACACCTGGGAGCACGTCTGGCTGCGCGACTGGGGCGTCGGCGCCGGCGGTATCGGCGGCAAGAGGGCCTTCGCGTCCGCCTGGTGGGAGTGCATCGACTGGGAAAAGGTCTATAACCTGGCGTACCCGAATCCCGTATTCAAATAGAAAAAGAAAGAAAAGTCCGGAAAGGGATCTTGCGTAATGCGATTCGGAAAAAGAGGAACCTATGTGAGATACGCCGAGGGACCCCTCACTTCCCCTGGATGTGGAGGGAGGGAATGTGCTATATAGACACATGTAACATTGATGTATAAACTGTGATCTTGTTTCTATCGGTCCGGCTCTACTTCATAGGGGACGTGGGGTCCGGCGTCTCCAGTTGAGGGACTGTTATCGAACTTGCGAGGGAGGTAGATATGCGGCAATGCCTGGGTCTGGGTCAACAGTATAGGCTGTAGGTTACGGGAATGCTAACACCACACATTCAAGGGGGTCACAGTAAGGAATACCCAGGAAAAGGCGATCTACTCATCGAAAGCATTTTTTTCATTTCTCACCAACTCCTAAAAGCGAATCCGACTACACAACTAACTACATAGGTATCATCCATGCGGAGAGAGCGTGGTGTGTGCCATGTTCCATCTAAGTTTTCCAAAGAGCAAAAGCCATGCCTCATATGCAGAATCGAAGCGAAATAACAAACGAAGATATCTTGCGTGGCTTAACAGACCAGAAACACACGAACCGCGATGCGCGAGCAGCGGGGAGCGGAGGCCGGAGGGGGGGAATCAAAATCAAATCAAAAAAATATCTGTTCTTCCTTCGAAACCAATTCATTCCGTCATCATCAAACACGCGTTCATGCATCCATTGCGGGATCGAAACAAGCGTCCGGGGGAAACCCGGGAGAAAGAAGGCATAAAATGCAAAAACAGAAAAAGCGGGCATCGACAGCCTCAGGTGTATAGACGAAGCCCACGAAATTTCGATGCAGACAAAGCATCGAAATGCAAAAAATCAGATGATGGTTGATGATAATTCAAGGCCTGTGTATAGGTAGGGGTTGTGGGTAGGTTGCGGGTATAGATAGGTAAGTGAGTAAGTACCTAAGTAGGCAGGCAAGGCCACCTAGGTAGTATACGACTTAGATCATGTTGCCGTTGACGCTGACCTCGAAGCCCTCGCCCTTCTGCTTGAGGGCCTTGGCGAGCATGAGCTCGCGCATCCAGTCGATGCGCTCGTCGCGGCTGCGGACGGCAAAGTGGTGCGTCTTGCCGGTGCCGTTGACGGCGCCCTCGAGGCCCGCATTGGGACCGCCCGCCAGCGGGCCCGATGCGACCGCGGCACTGCCACTGCTACCACCGTCGCGCTTGCGGAGCCGGCCCAGCTTGCCGTCGGGCGCCTGCGGGATGAGCTGGAAGCTGAAGGCGGCGACGGCGTCGCTGCCGTCGCCGCTCGACGACGACGAGTGCTTGTGCCGCGAGATGTGCATGGCCTTGAAGGCGGCGTTGAGCTTGGAGCTGGCCGACAGCGACGAGCACGCGATGGCGTAGTCGTCGACGTCGATGTACTCGAGCGCCGAGGCGCG
This sequence comes from Monosporascus sp. CRB-9-2, assembly GCA_004155915.1. Taxonomy (NCBI): domain Eukaryota; kingdom Fungi; phylum Ascomycota; class Sordariomycetes; order Xylariales; genus Monosporascus; species Monosporascus sp. CRB-9-2. The sequence goes on along the minus strand of QJOA01000083.1, from coordinate 65,021 downwards.
GCCCGCCACTACGGCCTCCCGGTCCCGGTGCAGCGCTAGCCGCGTCCCCTTGAGCGTCGCGTACTGCTCGTGCCACTCGTGCCGCAGCATCCGCGTCTTGCGCTTCCGCACGGGGCCCTGGTACGTCACGCCCTCGGCGTCCCGTGTCACCCCCGCTGCGGCCGTGGCTCCGCTGCCGGGCTTGTTGGTCGACAGCCATGGGTATTGCGGGCGCGGAGGCGCTTGGAGCGGCTGCTGGGGGCGTGTCCCGGCCCTCGGCGCCGGGGACCTGGGCGAGCTGCTGCTGCTCGCGGAGAGGGGCTTGGGGGTGGTCGTGCGCCCGGATCCGGACGGGAACACGACGTTCTCCTCGAGCGGCGCCATGACCTGGACGGACGGGCGTCTCGAGGCCCGTGATACCGACCGTGGTGCGGGGGCCGGGTTGGATGATGTTGCCGCCACGCGGTAGTTCATGTCCGGCGGTACCGACTGCGAGGTGTCGCGGGCGACGGGGCCCAGCGGCACGGCGGTCAGCGGGACGTCCATGTCCGAAAATGGCGTGCCGAAGCGGTAGGGGGCCGTCGGCGTCTGCAGGTCCGGGGAGCGCGGCTCGGCCCTCGACATCCTACGGGGGACGAATGGTTGCTGTTGTTGCTGTTGGGGGTTGGATGGCCATTGCTGCTGCTGAGTGGACTGTCGTTGCACAGGAGAGGAGAGCTGCCCCGGGATCGAGAGCTTCGGCAGGGTGCGCAGACCCTCGTGGGGCGATTGCGCCGCGGCGGCGGGGTAGAGCTCGAAGGGGGGAGTCGGGGGCACCTCGCTCGAGCCCGGCTGCGTGTGCTGGAAATCCAGGAACTGCCTGACGTTGTCCTGGGGGTCCCTGCTCTGGACGTTGCGTAGCGCGGCCTCCTGCAGATACTGGAGGGGCGGGACGCCGGGACCGAGGACGTCGGACGAGGCGACCACTGAGGGCACGGCATCCGAGACCGGCCGCAAGGCCTCTGTCGACGAGGGGCGGTTGAGCGCCTGTGCCGTCTCGGGGTTCCCTGGGTCTCCGGCCACCATGATGATGCCACCCTTGTCCATGTCGACGAACGGGTGGTCTTGCTTGAAGGCCTCGATCATCCGTTGTTGTCTCCTGTACTTGGAGCAATTTTCGCCCTTGGAGCAGTGGTGTGGCTTAGGCATCATCTGCTCGATGCCGACGATCGACACCGACTCCAAGGGCGAGATGATGTCTTCGTGAGCCGGCCGCTTCTTGCTCTGGGATCGCTTTAGGCTCTTCGAGCGCTTGGCGCTCTGACTCCGATCCCATTCACACCTCTCTGTCCTCTCGTTTCTCCTCCGCTCCCGTCTAACCTCCCTGCTCTCTTCGTCTTCTATCGGGGTCTCCGGTCGGGGCGAGGCAGGCTTGCTTTCCCTCAGCACGTGGATCTGGTCCCATATCTTCGTCCGCACCCCGAAGGACTGGATGCTGAGCTCCCTCAGATCCTCGAACTTCAGCGTTATTAATATAGCTCCGTTGATGTCGTTCTCGACGAACTTCTCGGCCACGGACAGCTCAATGCCGGCATTGAGCATCCATTGGGCGACCTGCTCCGGTGACCACAGCGCCAGGTTACCCGTGTCGAGTTTCTCGTGCGTGAACTGGAATGGGCTCGTCCGAGAGCGCGGCAGCGGGTCATGAGCGATGGGATGCATGAACCCGTGCTCCAGCGGATTCGGCGCCTTCGGCGTTAGCGGTGATAGGGATAGGATTTCCTGGTATTCGGTGGAGTACGACGACGTCGACGACGTGTGGAATAGATGAGGTCCTCTGGGGCCAATGACGGGCTTCAAGGGGTCCAAGTCGAACGGATACGCCTCGCGAGTCCTGCTCGACCTCGGCGTCTGCGCCTCCTCGTACGAAGAGAGTGTCGTTATGCTGGGCTGGCCGGACGAATTCAAGCTTACGCGAGGAGAGTTTGGCTCGTCGTCCTCCATGTCACTGATAATATCCTCCTCGTCCCAGTCGGTGTCGACGATCTCCGTGGCAACCGAAGCAGGGCGTGGATCACGACCCTTCATGCCGAAGAAGGACTCATGGCGAGCCCTCTGGCGCATCTCCTCGCGGGAGTACTCGCTCGTCCTGAGCGATTGGGTATACTACGGTAACGGGATCAGCCCTGAAAACCCACGTGCTCTGGACGCCGCTCCAGTTGAGGACTTACCATTTTGAACAAAGAAAAATTATAGTATGCAGATGCACTTCTTGGGTTTTGATGCCGTTGCCGGCGGTTCGCTTTCTAGAACCAGGATAGGATATATACTTTACCAAGGAAAAGATGCAGAGGAAACTCCCGCTACCGGCGGCCGATTGCTCGCTCCAAGTCGCAAAAGGAGGGAGAGAGGGTTTGTCGCAACCTGATGGGGCACCTGCGGAAGCTATATGTATCGTATAAGGTAATGCTCTATGCGGTCCGTAGCAGTGAGGAGAACGTAAAAACGTGGTGAAGGCATGGACTTTGTTACGCTGTGTGTGATTTGTTTCCTTGGGCCTTCGCAGAGCGGTCACTCGCATTGCACACAGCAACCAAGATCGACCTACCAGCCTACCAAGGGGCACCTACAGCGGCCAGTAGACTAAGAATAGCATTGTCTATCCCCGGAAGCACATTGTGCTAGCATAACGCACTAGAACCCAGCGTCAAAGGGGGGCCGCAGGCGAGAGGCAGGTTGGTTGTACAGCGAGTACACATAAGCCACCGGACGTTTTGATTGGCCGCACCGCGTTGAAGACGACCCCAGAAATAGACGGCTTAAGCGCCGAGTCACAGCGGACAAGGGTCCCTTCTGACCGTGGGCCGTGGCAGCGGCGGTATTCCTCTGGTATACGCAGACCGCAGACTGCATGGGATTGCAGTAGCACCAAAAGAGGAGCCAATGCGGTCCGGCTCACCCAGCCAAGGGCCCAGCAATGCTACACCGATACCATGCCGATGGTGGCCTTTACGAGAGACGCATAACCCGCAGCGGAGTTGATCTTCTGGGGAAAGATCTGAGCTACCTCGCGGGGGCCGTGTCTGTCTCTCTGTGGCTTGGTAAGGTGAAACAAACATCGAGGCCATGAGGCGCTCCCACGCGCGCAACATGGCGAGCGAGCAAAATGCCACATGTCTGCCATGCCTAACTAAGGTCCGCGAAGCTGACCTTGAGGAGCGACCGCACCAGAAAGTTAACTATTACTAACCGTTGCGAAAGTGGTCCAGGATAGTTGCAAGGGGTTACCCGGGCGGGACATGGTCATATCGGATAGACGGGCGGAGAGGCTAACCCCCATTCATAGACGACGGTAGATTGCCGGTCCGGTGACATTCAATTCTCTTCTTATCAGCCAGGGTACCCTGCGGGTTCTTACCCCTCTCCTGTGCTTCTCTTTTGTGGCCCGAGGCGGACGAGAGCGATTGGTGTTCTGAGTTTCGACACTATAAGCTCCCTTGCCAGGTGCCTTCGGAGAAACTAATAACCTCCATGGCCCAAAGAGACACCGGCCGAACCAATAGCACCACCGGAACGGGTTCTGGTGAAATTTTCACTTTCCTAAACGGTTAACAGCATCAGGGTACAAAGGAGCCTGTCGAACCATATCCCGATCCAGTCGGCATTACTATTCTCACGATCTACTTCCAGGGTCTAAAATGCGGACGGCGGGCGTGACCGTTAGGATCAGAACTGTCCCTGATCAGGGTCGACACCAGCAGTAGTGCTAGTAGATCCCGCTTTGACTTGACCTGACAGCAAGGATTTCGATGTCTTGATGATGCCCAATGTTGAGGAATTGAGCATACACCGCAAGAATGATTCACTCTATGGGACCATGTGTGTATCAGAATGTGTCTCCGACGACTTTCCATTGGGGAGGATGCCGGAAGTCGCAGCTATCCTGGCCTCAAGATTAGGGACAACTATGAGGGTCGCGGACACTAGTCGACAATCGCACGGATGCCAATGGATTGCACTTGCGTCATTTGTCTAGATACATAGCTTGATTCTGCATTATGCGATTCAGCGAATCCAAGGCTGTTGCCCCCACGATAGGTGGCTGGGATAACCGGACTTTATTCGTCTGCATTAATAGCAAGCAATCGCATTTGGCTATGGTGAGACCAATATGATGCTATTATGGGGATGGATCACTGGGAGTTATCATAGATAGCTGTCACTGGTTCAAGAACCTTAAATTTATGCATACGAGTCTACCAAATCGGATATACTCGGGAATTCTTCCTACCTCCTAGCCCACCGTTGTCGATGTTTAGCCACTTCAGATTGCTTCTCGCCATGCGCATTTAATGGTTCTATGCATCTTTCTGTAGAGAAGATATGTCTGGGTAAACGGGTAAAATCTTGCAGTAATGTCTCACTCCATCTACTTCACAATATCGGCGAAGTATTCAACAGACTTTTCAAATATAACTTGCAATCACCCGCCAAGGCAAGACACATGAAGTCGCATAAGAATTACAGTGGAACGGGTCGTTGCTTTTCGTAGAGCATGTCATGTTGTGCAGCCCTCACTGGAGGTTATTGAGCGTCTGTAATTTGCCATAATCATTCAGCAGAAGACCTTACCTAAATGAGTAAAGACAGAGAAGTTCTCGTGTTTGGATCTACTAAGGTCATATAGATCCCCCGATCTTCTTCTACTTAGTATCTTTGTGAAATAAAAACATCCATGTCAGGTATTAGCTAGTGCAAGAAACTGGCCAACTGAAAGAAAATTTGGGCATCTAGCATGTGGAGAGATACCGCCCGGAGATGTTAGACTTACCCATCATACGTAGTCTTGGATCAAAAGACTTTGTACGATGGGGACCTTTTAGTAAGGACATGTACGAAGGCAAATCAATGCGAAGCTGATATACATGAATGTGAGTGCTTAAGTCGCATTTGAAGCTTAGCATACAGACCCTCATAAGAAATCAGTCCACACATGCCTACTTGTGCAACCTTATCCCGCGAGCCAAACCGGGGTAGACGGCGGACAGGAAGGATTTCGCGACTGCATGCCATATTAGCATAGCATTGGTACCGTTCGGTAGCTCTTTAGCAGATGGAGCTACTCAGTTAATATTATCACTCCCCACTTATCACTGTGATAGACTGGGGTCTTAAGAGAACTTGCCAAGGCATTTTATGTAAAAGGGGCTCACGAACCAGCAAAATGAGATCGTCTTTATTACTGATCACATGCCGAGAAAACGCTTGTCCTGATTTGCATGGACTTGCTTGAATGCGCCATAGATTTGCAAGGGAAGCTCCGAGTCTTTACTGTACCCCAGCTCTGTTCTCCAAGGGGCAATCGCCGCATCCTTTAAGAGCTTGTATGGCAAGCTCACGTAATGCCCACGTTGCTATGGCACTCGTTTTCAGTAAACATCTTATTGTCAATGTGGCGCAAAGCATTCGTGAATGAAAATACACTACTATTCTCTTGAGTTAATTACCTACCTTGAAGACATCTCGAAAGTTGACCCGTGCAGACCCTCTTTTTAGCAGTCTGTCAACGGGGCTAGCGGGTTCTTTTTTTGGTAAGTACGTCAGTCGACCTTGGCTGAAGGTTAACAAGGCTTTGTTCAACAAGATATCGGGACTGCCCGGAACACATGCCTTATGACGAACACTGGGTCGTTACGAAGGCCTGTGCTCTTGTACTACGTAAGTTATCTTATCTCTCTCTGCCGTATTATTGATATTATTATGGCCCACCATTATGCAGAGGTGAGCCAAGGGACAAGGCAAGCAAAAGCGACATAATTAGCCCAGAAGACCTCGACATTGACAGGGGCCATAACTGGGTTAAATATAGAATTGGGGTAAATTAACCCACGAGGAGGCAGGGCCTCGTGGTGATAGGCTGACCGCATCGTGTTGAAAAACTTAGTAGCCAGGCAGCTGCTGGGGTCGACTGCCAAGGACAATCCTAAAGAGACACAACGACCCCATCTTCCGGCCCTTTGGATGAAAGACTTGTGTGACGCACCTCGACGCATGCGCAGCCCGTAGGCAAGGTATGTAGCATCGAGGGCAGGGTTGGTAACATCGACGTCGAGCTGTCCTCGGCCAGCCACACCAGCTACGCTTGCAGCTTCCCGGCCCCCGCCCATCGAATCCCTGTATCCTGATACCCTACTATTGATATGCACATGAATTTAGTGCGTGGTGTAGGATGCTCACCTGTATTCCGCTGACCTTCCGAGGTGAAGTTTGCTGGTTTGTATGCTTCTTCCTGTGCAACGTCATCCAAACCATGAGCAACAAAATACCGAAGCTCTTGGCGAAGCACAGATCTGACCGATGTACTATGAGAGTATGAAAAGCTGGACAAACTTGGTCGTATGCGAAAGCCGTCTTTATCGGCCGTCTCCAACTTACAAGGATGAATGATGCGGCAGTCGTTTAAGCTGCATATCAAGACATTAAAGCCCACGTCAACTGAGGCTGCCCAGTCGTCCATGCAACTGCTCCTCGATACAGAAACCCTGCATCATTGGCCCGAGCCGAAATGAGCTTCATTTTCCGCACATGGTGCATTGCGTGATTATTGAAGACTCGAGAGCCACGACCACCGGCCCCCGTATTAAAACGTATTAGTCAACGGATACTCTAACATACTCTGGCCGATAACCAGGCAATTGCTTGTAGATGTCTAGCGATGAAGACCAGTCTACATCAGGAAAAACAATTGCTAATGGATACGTATGGGCCGCTTCCAGCCCGATTTACTTTTTGATCCGTAGGAGGGCAACGTCCTAAGAGGAGCGACCAACTCCACGTGTAAGGGCAGCATGACCTCGAGTCCCTCACCAAAGTACCTCCCCCGACGAGATCGACATTCGATACAATATTAGTGGTCGCCGAACAAATGGGGTATAAGGTATTTCGGATTCCAGGCTCGTACCACGTAACATGGGTTGCGGAATGTGGCACTGCTTTGGTTGGACTCGATATCGTAGCGCCAGCCGGAAATGTGGGGGGGATTTTGGCAAAATGGCGGATAAGCTCATTGATTCGAGGTTCAATTATACTTCAGTAGACTAGCGCCAGCAGCGGCCCGTTGTGAGATGCGGGATTCAGCCCTTCAATTGGTTCGTGCTCTGCAGCACTAACCGGGGTATTTACATGGGTCCTCGGCGGTAGGGAAGCAACAAGCAGGGGGTTAAAGGTGCTGATCAGCTTGTGACTGGATAAGGAATACATTTCACAGTGTGCTTTAAGGGAACGGCATGTGCACTACGAACAAGCACAAGCACCCAACCGAGTCACCCTTCGCGTCAGGCACTTCGAGAGGGGGAAAACATTCTTGTATTATTGTTTTGACGTTTTACTGAGTAGTGCTAGGCTGATTTTAAGCTACTCGGGGCACGTGGCAGACATTGAGCTGGTAAACTATGAGTCTTCTCTTCCCGCTAGGGCTCATCCGACTTGCAGGGTGTTCCCTGGTTTTACTAACACGTATCGATTGTAGTTCTACCTACTGCATGTGATTCCCTTTGACGCTTTTTCCTAAGGCACGATATGTGGATGCCTCTAGATCTCTCTAGCAGAATTCCTCAGAAGCCCACCCGTGCCCTCAATGCTATTGTCCAATCCCGTTCTGCCCGCTAGCCCCTTCGGTCGAAAAAGACTACTACACAGTGGTCTAAAGACGGTGCTTGTCTGTATCTGGCAACAGAATATCAATTGTGGAAAGTGAGACGGGAACTTTGTTCATTAGCGTAGGAAGTGGAGCAGATGCCCCTATCCTTGTACGTGCATGTTAGCGTCGTGATCACATCGGCAGGGCCAAGATATGGGAGCATGGGGTCCTTCTGTGCAGGTCTGCACCACGGCCTTTCGGACTTTGAGATGCTCAAAGTTCACTGGATGATATCTCAACATACTCCACCTGAGTACGACGGAACCTCCCAAGGCGACCAACCATTCAATATTCCAAGCGCAACCATACTGAATTCGTCTTTCTTTGCTAATTTTGTCGCCAACAAAGTGGGCTAAATTCAATTTAGCCCAACTTTGGCTGTTTCTATTTTTGAACTTGTTTTCCAAGTTGCACCATGTGGATGTGGCCCATGAGAATTGGGCCACGATATAAGCCTTCAACACCTCCAAGCTAAACATTCTGCCTCCTCGTAGATGTTGAAGGCAAGAAGATCAGGTGTCGTCCCAGTTTCCTCAAATAATATTCTCTCCCTCTCCCTCTCACCTCCGCCTCCTACCTCCCATTTTTCCTCTATACGATAAACGGCAAGCTGGCACTTGCTTGGACATTCATTCGACCGGAATACGTACATAATCTAATTTTCTCGATACCCTGCGCGATATTGAATACTCCGCGAGTGGTTCGGGTTCGCATACCATCATTTCCACCTACCGCCTATAATACCCCGGAATTGAGTTCTTGGATATTGGGCGAATTTCACTAATCACTGGTCTCTGGGCACTTTTTAATTTTTTCCTCTCGAGACCCTAGCCACTGATCGAGCTGGGCCTTAACTGGACCCCCATCCCCCGTCTGAGCTCCTCCCGCTTTTACTCGGCTTGACTAGTCCGGAAGACCCCGGTCAACTGCTTGGAGATCAACGCAGGTACCTAGTCGCCTCGAGCATAATACAAATGTCGACCATACCCCCCAACCACCAGCCTCGGGAAGACTTCATGAGAGCAACAGCAGTCAACATGGCCGTCGCGCAACCAAACAAGCCCAAGGCTGCTTCAAAGCCTAGCAACAACAATGCAAGCACAAAAGCAAAGGCACAGATGCACCGCCGGTCAAGAACAGGTTTGTGCTCCCCACCCCTTTGTAGGCTGACTTATATGTGGGCGCCGCCTACTACTTTGCACGGTCCACCCCGTCGTATAGGTTTAAGTCAACCTCAAAAGACCGCCGGCTAACTTGATGCCGTTCAATTAGGCTGCTATACTTGCAGATTACGGCGCAAGAAGTGCGATGAAGGCACTCCGATGTGCACAGCATGCAAACATCTCGGCCTAGTCTGTGAATATAAGAGACCAATGTGGTGGAGCAACAACGATGCGAGGAGGCAACACAAGGACGAGATCAAGATGATCATCAAGCGCAAGAAGCTCTCGGAAAAGGCCTCGCATACCATTCAAACTTCAGTCAGCTCGCCGCCGGGCCTGTCGCACTCTCTTCCCACCTCTGCCACCTTCTCGGACCCCTTAGATCGCACGAGGTCGGCATCCATCGACTCGCACTTCTCCTTTAACTTCAACACCTCGCCGCATGTGGCCGACTATGGCACTTATACGCCGCAAATACATCCAGGCCACTCGGATCTCATGTTCTCGATGTCCCCCTACGAGGTCGATGTCAAGACGGAGAGACAAATGTTTGTGAATGACGTGCCAACCATCCGAGAGTCCACCATCTCAACCTTTAGCACATATCATACACCACCCCCGCCTGGAACCGTCCTTTCCTCATACCCTTTCGAAGGTGAATGGACTGAGCAGGTTTATCAAGAGCGGAGAGAGTCATTGGCTGAAGAGACACTTAACTGCAACTTCTTCGATTTCGCTCATGGGCCCGCGACGACTTCGCGGCAGGTCGATATCGAATTGGACGAGGCTGACCAACGGTTATTGGACCACTTCATGCAATTTGTGCTGCCAACCATTTTCCCTATCCTTGAGACGAACCAGCACGGGTCATTCGGCTCTGACCTCGTTCTCCCTGCCTTGCAAAGCAACAAGGCATACCTCCACTGCTGCCTTATGAGTGCCGCTCAGCATTACAAGGCGACCATGAACATACAAGGAGAGGAGATTGATAATGACATCATGCGACACCGCCACGCCACTATCCTCGCTCTCTGTGAGGCATTAAATAGGGATGAGGACCATCAACAGATCCTTGAAGCGACTTTAGGCCTCATCTTCTTTCAATGCTCTGCCGGACGTTACGACGACTCGCTCCCCGACATCCCTTGGCATCAGCACTTCGAGGCGGTAAAGTCGCTTGTGACGAAGCTTGGCCTGCCGCAATCGATGAGCCAGCCGAATGACCACCAAACACAGACTCCCTTCAACATGACTCTGACTGCGTGGATTGATATTCTTGGCGCGACGATGAAGGGTTGTGCGCCGTCATTTGCGCACGCCTATCGCGACAAGCATCTTTCGACTACCGACTCTTCCCTTGGACTCCGCGAGCTAATGGGATGTGATGACCATGTCATGTACCTCATCTCGGAGATTGCCTGTCTCGAGGCGCTCAAGATAGACGGCATGGACGACATCAGCCTCTGCCAACATGTTCACGCTCTTGGTGACCAGATCGGCTTGACAGAGATGGGCGACACCGAACCCAAGATGCCCTACAATGCCAATGGCACACTGAGCCCTAAACAGCTCAGCAAGAACATCACAAGTGCATTTCGACTAGCTGCTCGAATCTACCTATGCAGTCTAGTGCCCGGCTTTTCGCCCAGCCAGGCTAGCTGCGTTGGCCTTGTCGAGAAGCTCACACACGTGCTCCAACACATTCCCTCCGGACTTGGTGGCTTCGATCGAAGTCTTTCCTGGGTCTACCTCATCGGCGGATCAGTCAGCGGCATGAACTCGTCATTCCGGCACTTTTTCAGTGACCGTGTCGCACAGCTGGGCGAAGCCGCCAACATTGGCAGCTTTGGTGGCGTTGTCTCGCTGCTACATGAAGTCTGGCAACAGGTTGACAACAGCCAACCGAGCCCCAATACGACGGGGACAACGGAGGCCCAATACATCTCCTGGAGAGATGTTATGCAAATGAGGGGCTGGGACCACCTGCTTATCTAGCTTGCCTCCATCGCATCTTCACAGCTGGTCTTGAAGGGTGATGGTTGCTAAGTAGCTGGTATCTCCGCCCCTCTACTGCACGTGGCCTCTTAGGTGATGCAGGCATTTACCATCCCCTTCGCATAAGCCTTCGGGCTGAAGATTTACATTTCTACAATATACCCCTTTAAAGGACTTGGATTATACCCTAAAGAGAGAGAGGATCGCCGCAAGGCAAAACTGGAAACGACACTTGGATTTTGGGCATGACTGGATTTTAATGCATGCAGTAAAGCAGCTGGGCCAGGCTGCCGGGAACGGGGAGGTATGAAAATTATCACGGCTTACGAGGAGACGACAATTTTTCTCTTTCTCCCGCATATTGCTGTTTCAACTATGGCACCGGTCGGTTGATCGGTCTTTTTTACGCTATATACCCATTTGCATGTGGGAGACAGGAGTATTGGGGGCCGTTCAGTGCCATTTTTGGGTGGATGGTTTATGGTAAATGGTTCTGGATAGGTCTGCATATTACTCTGGCTAGAGAGAGAGCCCCTGGGATTTTCATAGGGAAGGCACCGCTTGATTGCTTCCCGCCTCTTTACGACTCTTCGTGGACTAAAAACCCGAGAGCCAATTATGATGGAAATTATCATACAAAATCAAACCAACACAAACAAATGCACTTCAAGATCTTGCCTTGCCTTCGTTACATTCGCGCACTTGTGACCGTGTAACTCTGTTCCATTGACACCATCGTGGTCCCTTAGCCACCAACACAGTTAGGGGTCCACGGAGCGGGGAGGACCAATACCTTCCTAGCCATTCGCCTTCCAGCTCGGTCTGTCTTCGCTTAACCTTGGCAAGCAAACTAACAAGCACGCGATCTATCTTAGACAGACGAATCACGGGCTCCAGATGGGCTTATTCGGAAATTCGACTAGGTTAGGTAGGTAGGTGAGGGGGATAGGCAAGCCTCGTGATCAACGAGAAAGGAGAGTCGCTTTCGGGTCCCGTTTGCGGAAATAGCCCGTACGTCGGCCCCTCCCTCCTCCACTTGATGAAAGAGAATTCCCACACCTCGGCGTGCGATGACTCTCGGTCAGGGCCAAACCCTTGCCTGACCATGCGGGCACTATCAAGGTAAGGCCCAGCTAGGTAATAATCAAGCATCCTAGCGACCCCCGGAACCCCAAAGTGGCTATCGAGCTCAGTTGTTACCTGCATAGTATAAGTACATGCCTACACCTCGGTAGCTGCCCTACAGGGGTCCCGCACATCATTAGGCCAGGCATTCCCGGTTATCCCCCACATTCACAAGAAAGCCCCACAACAGTCGACGGTTCCTATATCGGAAGGAAAGAAGAGAAAAAAAGGAAAGGCAGAAAAGAAAGATGAGCTTGGGCCGCAATGGCGGGATTTTCGGAATCACTTCGGATTGTGGTCACCTCGGAAGGCTTACTCGGTGCAAAGGAAACTCCTACCTAACCAATTGGAAAGACTAGGCGGCATGCCGAAAGACATTGGAGTAAAATCCCCACGGCTGTTGGTGGGCTTGGTTGTAGACACCCATTGCCCAGTTCTTCATCTTGGCTTGTCCGGGGCTTGCGGGCAGGTATGCAATGAGCGTAACACGTGTAGGAACGTAAAGCTTTTCTCGGGTTGCCCCGATGAGACAACCGATGATCGTCGGCGCCATCCATGGGCGACCGGGAGAGTGAGAAGGCGCACGGATGTCGACCAAGGAAGCCCTTTTCGCAACGTTTCTACGAGCACCGTCACTACTAGTTCACCCAGTTCACCCTAATCTCAAAATGGGGAAAGTGCCAAAGTTGCGCAGATCCCTCAACGTGTCATGATGGAATGAATTACTTGCATTGGGATTTTGCTAATTATCTCTCACATGATTCCGGGGTCGTCCCTTGTATTCTGCTAGCAAGCTAGTTGACCGCCTCGCTCGTCACTTACATTGTGCTCACCGGTTCGGTCCGTCACAGATCCTTCGAGGGCCCCACCAGCTAAGAAGCCCGAGAATGAAAACCCCTCTCCCCGTCATCGTCCGGTTTTCAATTAAGCACGCATGGAGGCACGGCTACCTTTTCGCCGGGTTAAAACTTAACACATCATGTCGCGGGCCAAGGTTTCTATGGCCCACAGCTAAGGTGTGACTCAGACACAGAGGCGGGTCAAGCCTTCGGCTTTCTTTTCTTTTTCCCTTTTCGACCCGACTTTTTGGGCATCTGTCCTTATTGGCAACGCGAGACAGGCGTCGAGGGGCCTAGGAAAACTATTCGGCTGATTCCTAGAGGCGTGCGTGCGCTCTGCAGTAGCTTCTTGACTGGCATCTCTAATGGGTTCCGCGCTTCGGCGCGACATGCAAGACCTGCCTGACCCCGGAAGGTCGACGTCACTCACCGCCGGAAGCTACTTAGAATCCTTGAGCAGAGAAATCATACAGGGAGCAACGCATCACTCTCCCGACGGCCTTCTCCAGGCGGCGACGTCAAAGAAAAGAAGCTCAACAATGACAGAAGCACCCAGATCCTGGCTTTCTATGCCTGTCTGCGTGTACGGCCGAACGGTTCATCCCGCTTTGGCGGCGCTTAGAAGAAAGTCCGGTCTTGAGCTCCGAGCCCTGGAAAACGCACTACAAGACCGCGGCTTGACCTAGTCGAATCCCCTACCTTGGGTGGCACTTCCGATACGCTGTTTTTCAAGTGCACTCCTAAGCATATCCAGACCGGCTCCCGGATGAGCCGCGGAAGGACCATGATGGTCACTGCGCACGCGTGTGAATGCACATGTTGCACGGGCGCTAGGACAGAGAACTATTTCTAAGCTCGCCGACGGACCGATGGCCGTTATGACAACATGGAATTCGTCACAGAAGAGAATGATTGTTTCCTCGGCGAGTGTCGAATGCGAGACTTAGTCAAGACCATTTAACCATGAGGTTGAAAGGAAGGCTGAAACCCTGGGAGCACGCCTCGTGCCAACAGGATCGAGTCACTCACCATACCAACAACCCAGGACCTCTGCGTTGGCTTTACATACATGAAGAGGCCTCCGTCAAGGAACAAATGCGCCTTAAATAGATCAAGCCTTATTCGCTTCAATGACCAGAGACGATCTATTTTATATGTGAAGTTAGGTCATCCAGGTCTGTATCTTAAGGCCCTTTCCGGTAGCGTTCGGGGCGACTCTGTCTCTATAGCCACAACAGGAACTCGCGCAAGGCAAGCTTTTTCTTGTTTCGCATGATCGACGTCCAGGCCAGATCTAAAAGCAAGGATTGGTTTCCGTTCTCTTAAGGGGCCATTGCTGATCACCCAATCAGACGCGCGTATTCGAAGAAATCGCGCCTAATATGAAAAGCCTGAGGAAACAATGAACCAATCCCCTTCCTTTCTCCTACTCCAACTCCCACCTCGAGCCGCTCTAACTATTTTAAGCCCTTGCAGCTCGTGACTTGAGCGATTCGCTTCGCAAACACGATAGCCTCTCGTTTCGTGAGCTTCCTCTCAAGCTAAGACTCGCACTGCCTCACTTCACAGCTTCTATGCCATGTTGTTTCCCGGCAGCGGAAAGGCTTGAACGGACGAGAGTCGCTCGATCCTACCGAGCCGAAGATTTCTGGGTCGCGCATATCCAGTCGAACTCTAAAAATGTCTCCGCACCATTTCGAGGCCCACCCGTCTTGGCTGTAGTTGCTAGTGATTCGTTGGACGACGATGTCTGCATTTCGCGGTCTACTGTAGCGATTGAGATGGCTGCTATTCACGAGCATGGTCTGGAGGATAAATGTCACAAACAATGACCCGAACAAAGCGGAGACAAAGGCCTCCAAAGATGAGGTATGATGCCATAGGTAGGTTGGCTCATATCGTGTTGTTGCCCACGCTGGGCTTTGTGAGACAGTCATCTTTGTTCTATCTCATTCCTTGCCTGATCCCACTCAACAACGAACCAATCTCATTGTCTCTTCGTGACTCTACTGCTACTATTTTACTACTTTTACTGTCCTGGGCCGTTCGGTGGCCGAAATATATTTCCTGCGATCGAATTTCCTTTGCCACAAACAACTATTGTACTTTCTTTCTCGAGATCCGCAACATACCACTACGTTCTTAGACCAGTATTTCGATTTTCTCAGCATCTCGTTCCTCGACGGATCTCGTAATACGTTATTATATCATTACCAACAGCAGTAACATGCCGCCTGTGCGAGGGCCACTACGGCTTTTGCTTCTCGCTACCGTACTCGCAACTTCTTCAGCCACATATATTCGATCCAACCTGGTGTTCGGGAGACAAGATACATGTGGCGGAGTTCAAGGCCTTTCGCGATGTGCGCAGGCCGGTCTTCCAGATAACTTCTGTTGTAGCATGGGTACAAATTGCATACCGCTAGCAGGCGACACGACGGTATTATGCTGCCCTGAGGGCAGCACCTGCGACAACATCAACCCTATCGTCTGCGACCTTAACCTTCAAGACGCCACCACGAATCCCAGGGCGGCCATCAAGACGACCATGCTCGAAGGCAAGCTAAAGGAATGCGGTAGTGGATGTTGCCCCTACGGCTATTCTTGCGAAGATGGCTCGTGTGCGATGAATAAAGATCAGAGTAAAAGGCCCGACGGAGAGAGCCCTTCATCGACGACGACGCCAGATACGTCGGCCTCGAGCGAGCCCACCACGACGGCAACTGAAGGTGGTTCCACAACCGAGGTGCCGTCAACAGATGAGCCCGAGGTTGTAGCTTCCGACAGCTTTCCTACGAAGACTGTCGTCGGTGGCCTTGTGGGAGGCATCGCCAGCCTCATCTGCATAACTGCTCTAATCATGTTCCTCCGTAATCGGCGCAGGCAGGTGGCCAAGAAACGCCATGACTCAACTTCGTCTTTCGGCAACATCATCAGCGCCCCCCAGCCTATCAACGGCTACATGAACCAACGGCAGGACTTCCTGGCCAAGGCGACGACCTCGAGCGCCGCGACGACGCCCACACAGGCCCAGGAGCGCTTCGGGCAGCACAGTTCGCCGTGGTCGCAGCCGCACTCGCAGCCGTACTCGAGACGGGACAGCGAGATGTCGGAATCCTCCCCGCGGAGCCACCATCCCTCGGCCGAGGTCGGCGGTCTCCGAAGCCTGACCAACAGTCGGTACTCGGTCCCGCCGCCCACGACGCCGCGCGACATGAGGCAGCCCAGCGCCGGGAGCGAGAGCATCAACGTCTTCGCCGACCCCTCGACGGTCGGCGGGCGCAGGGGCACGGCCTACACGACGTGGACGACGATCATGGCCGACGGCGACGTGCCCGGGTTGCCGGACAGCCCGACGCGGCGGAGGCTGTGAGCGCGCGATTCCCCGTCTGCGGCTTGGCTTTCCTTTTCCTTTGTTCTGTATACCCTGAGCGTTGCTTGATAAAGCGGAATTTGAGATAACATCATCGGCTTTTCTGAATTGGCGTTATGATACCACTGGGAAGAAGCATTGGGTGGGTGTCCGGCGTCCTCTTTTTTTCTAAATTGCATAACTAGCATGAACGTAGATAGACCTTTGGAATTTGCTGGCGATTCTGTCTAAACTTCTTGTAGATATAAATGAACAATGTCCACCTTCGCATTTTGCATGTGTGCTTTGGTGATTCTTATTACATGCCAGTGAGACCGGATGGTGATTATTGCCGTAAAGCAACATACTGAGGAAACGGATCGCTATTACAACTATCGCTGTCCACGACGAGAGCTCATTAACTAGCAGCCGTTTATGAGCCTGTCCCCAGCGGCTTCGGAGTTTAATGTTTTAGGTATCCCGGGCGTTCTGATATATAGATCTATAAAGGGGCTCATGTCCTTCAGTAACAGCTAGCCCCATCGCGTAGTAATGAGCTTTATAATTTGATACAAACTAGGCCTTTCGTGTATTAGGTTGATATGGCGTCCCTTATTCTTAATACCAATATCTTCTCTTAATATGTTGTTCCGTACATCCCTGCACTTTTATAGGATTTCCTTAATTACGGCAAGAGCACCTGGATCGTCCTCGCGACGCTCGGCACGCCCGCCCCGTTGATGGCGAACAGCATCCAGTACCCGGGCAGCAGCACTCCCGGGTCGCTCGGCAGCGTCATGGTATAGGTCGTGGTCCCGGACGCCGCCGTCGCCGCGAGCGGCACGCGGCGCTGGTCCGTGTTGACGGTGTGGGTGCTGGAGCCGAAGCGCACGAGCGAGAAGCTCGCGACGGCGCCGTCGGTCTCGGCCGTCAGCGCGGCGCCCGGCCTCAGCGCCGCCGCCGCGGGCGTCACGGACCGGATCACGGGCTGCCGCGCGCGCGTGCCGTCGGCCGCGAACAGGTACGGCGGCTGGAACACCTGCACGTCGAAGTGGTTCTGCGGACACCCCGTGCCGCACAGCCCTCCGCCGCCTGCCAGCACCGTGGCGTCCGGCAGCAGCAGCGCCACGCTGTGGTAGGTCCGCGGCACGGCGATGGGCGCCAGCGAGGTCCAGCGGCCCGTGGCCGGGTCGAAGAGCTCCGCCGGCAGCGCGGGCGTCGTGTCGGTGAACGGCACCGCGTACGCCTGCCCGCCGACCACGAGCACCGTGCCGTCGGGCAGCACGACGCCGTTGCCGAAGGCGCGCGCGTGCGCCATCGCCGGCAGCCTCGTCACCGTCGGGTTCGCGTTCACGGCGCCCAGCTGGATCCGGTACGCGTCCCGCGTCGCCGACGAGTCCTGGTAGTTGGGCGACCCACCCGCGGCTAGGATGAGCCCTTGCACGGCGTCGTACATTACCGCAATGCCGCACATCGCGTCGGCGGCGTCGCCGCGCGTGCCCGCTGGCCTCGTGGTCCCGGACCCGCTCACGCCGTACCAGTTCACTGCAACATCTGGAGTCAGCAGTTGTTATTTTAGTCAGTTAGGGGGAGGGCCGGGAGTTATAAGATATATATACGGGACTACGGATTCTTCAAAGCCCCCATTCGGAAGTTCAAGGCCTTGAATTACGGAGCAAAAGGGAGGGAATAACTTCGGAAATTGCTTACTGTTCCGGCTGGGCCCTGCGTGGAAGACGGAGTTCTCCCTGTAGGCGAACAGCCAAGCGTGGTTATCGGCGCGGTAAATGCCCTGGGCGTCGCGCGTGAGCATCGGCGCAGTCCTGCAGCCCGTGACATTGGTCCAGGTGTCGGCACGGGGGTCGTAGACCTCGCCGTCCTTCTGGAACCGGCCGCCGCTCCAGGAGCCGCCGATGGTGAAGACGCGCCCGTCGGCCAGCGTCGTCGACGACTGGTACCCGCGCCCGACGTTCATCTGCGACGCCGTCACCCAGCTGCCGCTCGCCGGGTCGTAGCGGCTCGTCCTCCTGTCGTCGTTGCCCCCCGACACGATAAACCGCCCGTCCACGTCGAGCGAAATCCCCGGGCAGAACATGTCGTGCCGCGTGTTCGCGACCGACCGCTGGCTCACGGTCTGCGTCGTCGGGTCCCAGTGCACCGTCTGCGTTATTCCCGTGCCGCCGGAGAACAGGTCTGGGCGGAACGCGGACCACAGGACGACCTCGCCCGTCCGGGAGAGGGCGACGGCGGCGGGCACGATGGGCAGGGCGATGGTGGTGGCCCAGCGGCCCTGGCTCGTGGGCGGCGGCCTGAATCCCGCGGCGTCCTGCGACGGGTCGGGGCTGTAGACGTTGAGCTCCGCCATGCTCGACCACTGGTTGGCGGCGCTCTGGGCTTCGCTCTGGGCCGTGATGCGGATGTACCTGGCAGTGGCGTTTGAGAAGAAACTCCGCTTCGTCGTTCCGTCGTTCAGAAAGGTGCCGAACACAACCTGGGACCAGGTGTTGCCGTCGTTGCTCAGGGTGATGGTGTGTTGCCCAATATTTCCGTTTGAACCTCCCTGACGAGGCTGATATGAAAATCCATTCACGACATAACTCCTTTGCACTGCGGCTCTTGGATCAGGAAACCGTCTCATAGGGGATTGCGTAAGGTAGGAGTCGAGACAGAGAAAAGGAGGCCAAAACTCGAGCCTACAGTGCAGGAGTATTGAAATTCGTGGGCTATGTAATGTTGGACCATGAAATCAAACTTACTGTCAACTTGGATGTAATGAGGTAGTGGTGCCACGCTTGGAGTATACTGGGTGTGCCAGATCGTGGAGCTGTTGCCATCGAGGACATTCGCTGGCTCGTTGCCAGCCTGGTAGCTATCAGCCGTGACGGTCCATCCTGCCCGAGGGATAGTTCTTGCCCAGGGGAACGACTGAGCAGAGACCCTCGCCGAAAGGAGGAAGACCTCAACGCAGATGAGCCCGAATGCCCGAATATTACACAGCATTATGGGCGATTAACGATACGACATTAAACAGTACTGCCTGTCAACCGGAGACAAATTCTTCGAAGTAAAGAGAGAAGCGAGCCTGGCTTTCATGCGCATCTTATACTCGGGGTCCTTGTCCAGAGAGAGCGAGAGAGAGCCTACGGACTTTACAGAGGTAGATAAAATCTCGAGGCAGCAGCCCCGGCAACAAGAACAACCCGCAGGTCTAACGGGAGCGATTACCGAAATTCCACCCACGAGCCGCTGGGCATGCATATGCGCGTGCGAGACGCGGCTTGGTCGCGGGTAGTGGTATCGGGTGGCACCAAGAAAACATATCTCGTCGTGGGGAGTAGCAGGCTGTGACCGCTTGATATGAGAAATTGGGTTTGGATACGTTAGGTCAATCTCTCGTCAGCGCGGCGGCAGTCTATTGGTTAAGGGGCAAGCCACAGGCGCTGGGCGGGCTGAATCGCGTGCAGATTCAACCGTCAGCTGAGGTTTGGCAACAAGGTCTGCATCAGCTATTCTCGTGTACCCTCTCTCGACCTCTGAAGCTCTGCTGTAAAGGCCGTAAATGGGAGCTTCTCGGGCGGACTTTATTAGCAAGTGCATGAACCGCACGTTCCGGCCCGGCCTGGAGGCCGATTCAAATTGCTAGTCAGTCAGGGACAGCAATCAGTAAGCTTACGTCGCATCGCTTCCGCGATCGCCGTTCTAGATGCGGATAATTGAGGGTGGCGGTCATGTATAGAGGCTGATATACTGGCGCACTGGACAATCAGCAGCCAGTTCCGCCTCAGCTTTCCGCATCTTTTCCCGAATGCTACGACGCCATTCCCTCCATCCCATGAGTTTATAAACATGTGAGCGGCCTCTCGGGACAAGCGGCTGCCCATCGTGCAGACACAGACCATAGGTACTAACTCCTATAGATTGCCAAGCTCAGTGTAGGTAATGCAGACAGGGTGTGAGCCTCTCTAAGAATGCGGACGGAGGAGGAGGTTTCTCGGCAGGAGGTGATGAGGTTACCCTGGTAGGTTTAGTATGCAAAAGTGTACAGGTTAGACATCAGGTAAGTATGTCGGGAATCTCGAGGAGCGTCAATTGATGCTATATACAAGCTATGGACTTCCTGCAACAGCTGGAGGGCAGTAGGCTATATATATTCGTGAATAACCGTACGAATAAGCGTATGATTCTCTTATTATTCCCTGATTTCCATAGGAATCTGTATACGGTTATTCAAGGAGATATAAGGTTTTTCTTTAAACTTTAACCTTTTATTAAGGTTACCCCAACGGATCCTAAAGCCTCGAGGAAATTTGGTAACTGCGGCTTTCGTACGCTCATTCGGTAAGAAGAATATAATGCAGGAGACTATTGTGACAAGGCTAATTCCGTTCCTTGTGCCCTGGGTTGAAAGGTTGATGTAGCTTCTTGATATGTTCTCCTGGGCGATTACCGGAGAGTTCGGATGCCTCAAACTTCCGCTCACTTGGTCAAGGCTACCAGTGCAAATGCGGCTAGAGATACTTGTTTACCTACGGGACTGCATATGCATACTACGGCGTCTGCAATCAATCCTACAATGGCGTTCCGGGCAGGCGAATCACCCGTCGTGTGAGCGCGCGCGGTAGGTCGTCGAGGCTGGAGGTACGGGAATGTTAGAGCCTCTAGCAAGCGAGAATCTTGGACTTGTTGTTGTAGCCAATGAGGTAGAAGCTGAGTCATCTTGTGCGGCCGTTCCTGTCATCTCTCCTGCAAAGCGGCCCCCACGATCTGATCCCCATGGTGCGGACGGATACGGCCTGGGGCGTAAGCCACTTGCGGAGGTGCAGCAAGAGTCGTGACGGACGGAGGGAGCGGGTGGCGCTCGTGGACTTCCCGATATGGTGTGGTACCTATCGTATTTCCTTGACTTCGCTGGGTACACAAGAGAACGGTTGCGGTTGGACTTTGCGACCCCTTTGGCGAAATCGTTGAGACTTACATTGATCGTAGAGGCTCTCCTGCCTCTGAGTCGGGTAAGTACTTAGTCATCAGAGTCAACATCGTCGTTTTACCGCGAACACGGCAACTGTTTTCATCTTCAGTATCTTCAATATGCCATTTCACTCTCAGACTCTTGTTCCTCACGCTCCGTATGTAACTGAAATTACCTACATGTATTCAGACAACCACATCGAGCATAATGCGAGGTAATAAGAGGTGTGCAGCTGAGAGACGCCTCGTTCTGCGAGGAACTTGGGAACAGCGCTAGGACCATGGACCAACACCTTGGGGCCAGAGGGTAACCACTAGAAGTATAATTAGGCGAGTCCACGAGGGAATTGGCATAGAAGCGCGGAATTAGTACTTGACTAACACGTCGTAGTAGTTGATGTGCCGCTAGAAGAGAGAGGTGTAAAGACAATCGTCAAAAGCGGTATAATAAGATTTTTGAACCTCTCGCAACGCAATGATGGCATCTTGGGTTCCCAAGTTGAACAATATCCAGGACCGAAATAGACTGCTCCGGCGCTGGGAATGCTTAACAAACCCATGACTTTCCACCACAAAGTCCGTAGTGCACTGGGTACGTTATCTAGCGGTATGTGCCATTTATGCGTAGTCCCTTAGTCTCGCAACACCCAATGTGTGAGAAGCTCACACCATCTTCGCCCCATGTTCAAGCAGGAACAGTACCACCCAGAACGCGGAGATGAACAGTCCGCCCTGATACCCCAGTTGTCCTGTCCATCACCGGAGCTTGAAACTCGGCAGTCAGCCCCCAAGTTACTCGCGGGGAAGTCGAGGATCTTCGCTGACTGTTTGCCTGCCTGTCTGACTCTGATGAAGGGTCAAACTCAGTCGTAGTTATGCCCGGAAGACA
Source organism: Monosporascus sp. CRB-9-2 (assembly GCA_004155915.1). Taxonomy (NCBI): domain Eukaryota; kingdom Fungi; phylum Ascomycota; class Sordariomycetes; order Xylariales; genus Monosporascus; species Monosporascus sp. CRB-9-2. The sequence goes on along the minus strand of QJOA01000083.1, from coordinate 43,033 downwards.
GTTAGTATGTCAAGCTACGAACCGCCCTCGAGAAACCTTCACAATGCCGAATCGAGATGAGATAAGACGGACAGGAGCGCGGTAGAGTAGAAGCAATACCCTTCCAAAGTAGAAAAAAGGTTGATACATCCCGCTGCGTCGTCAAGATAGATTCGTACCTCTTGCCGGGACCGCTCCGATCATACATGAGACTTTGCTCCTGCAAATGCGTCATTTGGATTTGATCTCGATGTAGGAACAGGCGCGCGATGATGTCCGTTCACGGATCGGGGTTGAAAACGAGTGCGGTCGACGGGGGATTTCGGGGGGCTACATAGCAAGCGCCCTGACCCGATGGTCGAGGCCGGACTGGAGGAAAAGCCGCATACGATATCGGTCTCGGCGCTTTTGAGGAGCTCCCACGTCGCTGCATTATGGACCTGTCCTAGGTCGACGGAATCGGTTGTGATAGTTTCTGATATTAGACGCAGCGTCGATGCGCGTATTGCATAACGTGGTCCCCCTTATGATGCGTGTGCATACTGCCATGCCAGATAACGTTAGACATATCGGAATATTAAACTCAATTGCGCGCGAAATGACGGGCTCCCGGGGCGTGTGCGATCATGTTCACCTATATAATCATAAACACACAATCATCCAATATCGCTCTCCGGGTGGGAGCTGCGCAAAGTTACACGCCCAATTCTCGTAAAATGCTTCCTGTCTCCAATTGACCGGCCCTGTCTCTCAGGAAAGACGGAAAAGAAGGCCGCCTCTTTCCCGGCCGGGACCCCGAATCGCACACCCCTACGACACACAGCACGCGAGAAAAGGCCCCAAGTCGCCCCTCGAGAGAAAGAATTATTGCCTCTTTTTGGCCGACGGGCTCCCTGTGCTCTTCTCCTTCTCACTGCGCTCGAGCTTCTCGGCCTCCTCGTTGTCCTTGCGCTCGGCGTACCACTGGCCGGACTGGAGGACGAGGACGCCGACGAGGACGAGGGCGAGGATGGTGTTGCTTGCGGCCAGGACCTTAAGGCTGTCCTCGCGGCCGAGGACCATCTCGCCGCCACGATCACCAGCCCCGCCTGCTTGAGAAGAAGAAGCACCCTCGACCTCGCGCGCGAGGAGGTTCCGGAACTCCTCCGAGTCCCAGTAGCCGGCGCTGACCAAGCGCAGGCCCTTGACGATATTGGCGATGTAGATGCCGACGCCGATGAGGTACATGAGCAGCGAGGCGCCGTCGAAGAGCATGTTGGCCTCGGAGGCGCGGAACAGCTTGATGAAGAACCCCGTGAACCCCATGGCGATCATGATGTTGAGCACGCGCCCGATGAGCGGCGGCGACCGGTGCAGGAACTTGAGGTGCGCCTCAAGCTGGTCGAGGTACGCCGGCTCCACGGCGTCGCTCGTCCACAGCAGCGGGTAGTCGTACGGAAACATGGCGAACAGGATGCCGAGGAAAAAGAAGGTCGCTGTTTGTTCGCGTGCCGGGGAACGCCGCGGGGCCCCCCGATGCATTGTCAGCTCACCGCGCACATAGCAAATGAAATAATAAGGTTCTCTGCCCTGAGGGACGCGACCACGGGAAACCGGGAAGCGGACGGGGATGGTACGCTACTCACGCCCTATGATCATGAAGGTTGCGAAAGAACCGGAGCCGCGATAGTCCTTCGATCTCGTGGTCTTCGACCAATCTACCCACTTGTCTGGCATTGTCGCAGAGTGATCAGTGAGGACAGTTCCGTTGCTCAGCCCGGTCTGGTCGCAGGGGTGAAAATAAGGAAGAAACCGTGCACGTAGACGAAGTAGTTGAACAACCGATGGCTTTAGGTCTCAGTTGGCTTTGAGTTTCGTAAAGCTACTTGTTCATTCGTCCGTTCCTTACTTTGCTTCACAATGCAAAGGAGGTCATCTACTTCACAGTGGAGTTTGCGATTGAGGACGTGGAGAAGTTCGCTCTTTGAAAAGTTTTAGGAAAGTAAACATTGCTTCCTAGAAGTCCAGGTTCGTTGTATGTCGAAATGCTTGAAAAGTTGGAGATGCCCCTCCCCCGCTGGCTACTTACCTATCGCTAATGTTAGGGGCTTGGTAGACAAAGTTGGAGCTAGGGCTACATGTGTACATGAGGCAATGCCAAGTCAAAAGGAAATGCCTGTAAGAGGCACGTAAGCATCGAAAATATCGTGGAGAAGGAGCAGATTGATGTCCCTGAAGTATAAAGACATGCTTGAATAGGGGAAGGTATACCCTTCCGTAATTAAAATTTCATTATTACAGGCAGTAACTCTAAAAGGTCCCCAGTAGCAAGTCTATGCCATTATTTGAAAGGAGAAAATGCAAAGTCCTACCCTGACGAAGGTGTTCGCATTCCTTGAGTTGGGAAGCTGTAGGACACGCCTTAGATGAATTGCAAATGACATGGTGTATATATCCCTTGAAGAAACACCGTTTGCCAGGTCTTATAGTCCACGCTCAACCCCCCATAGATGATGTTAGACCGAAGGCCCCCCCCCCTTCCTGTCACTGTCTGAGCGACTCTTGCTCATACAGGTCACCGTATATCGTCAAGGAGTAGATCATCAATGTGTCCGTAGGAACTTTCCCTACTAACATAGTATGTATTAATTCCTTGGTTGTATATTTGCAGGCATATTGTATCCTCCGATATGTCCATCCCAAGCGGTGGTGATTCCCCGTACTAACGGAACCCACCCCCCTTTCAAGCACCATCAGGATAACATAGAGATGGCAAGTGCATGTTTCAGCACTGCGACCCTTCGGTGCCATAAGCAGCTTCCGTCCCCAACAAACACGCTCCCCTTATCCAGATGCGCAGATGCTTATCCGCCCAGCCGCTTCATCCCGAGTCCAGATAGCTGCTGCAGAACAGGTATGCCTCTCCGGTATTCTCAATGTGCCGATTTCCCACTGGAAATGCGAGGAGCAAAGAATAGAAAACTCCGTCCAACTCCGACCAGACAGCCATTGAAAAGCCGCTGTCTGATCTTTTTCTCCATGAAAAGGAAAACAGTGTTCGTTCGTACTTCTCCATTGGAGCCTGAGCAATCGTTGCTATTCTTCAGAAGTGAGGAATAAAAGAAAAAGTATCATTTCTTAAGAGGCCTGAGCATCAAATCTGCCACCATATCCAAAGCCCCAGACACTCTGTATGCTAACTCCGTCGCGATGCTTTTGCATGCAAAATGTAATCATGACCAAGCGGGTAGTACGCGTAAAAAAAGGGCAAAAACAGGTTTTCAGTATCTCTCGTCTGCATTTCCCATGTGCGGGGGTTCACATCGAATCACAGTCTCTGTTCGGCATCGTCTTCGTCGTCTACGCAGCAGGAAAACCGTTAACTCATCAGCCTTGGTGTCTTAAAAGCGGATTGGATGTCATCCACATCCTGGACACCTTCGTCGTCGATCTCCAGAAGGCTCGTTTTGGTGGGAGGGAGTTTTGTGGTGGGAGTGAACGCACCGGTATCCCTACGCATGCTGGTCGGCCGGTAGCTCCTGGACCTTGTTGGCTCGGGTTCCTCTAAGGCTCCCGGGTTCTCCTTCCGTATGCGCTCCATCTCCTTGTCTGCTAAGTCTTTCGTCCTGGCCAGGTGGTCTTTAATTTTCTCGATCTCCTCCGAGCAATCACCGTCTCTGAGGAACTGATGTGCCGCGCGTTCACACATGCTCTGGACACCGTCGAGACCTTTATCCAGATCGTCGTATACGTCTCCCTTCTCGTTGAACTTGCCCAGACCCCCACTCAATGACGATGCGCCAGCCATGCCAGGCCTCAGCCCTCGTCTCTGCATCATACTCATTGGCATGTTGCGAGGCATAAGGCCCATCTGCCGCGTAGTCGGGAAGCGTGGCCGGAGCTCCCCCGCCCCGCCATCTTGCGGCCTCGGTGTCGAGAATCTTGGATCCGCAGCGATCATGCCATCTCCCGGGTTAAAACCGTCACCGTCGTCATTTTCATCATCATCAGGCATCTCAAGCTCGGCTAGCCGCTTGATCTCGGCAACTTTCGCGGCCATCTTGGCCTTGCGCATGAGGTTTCGCGATGCCGATACGAACTTGACCAGCTCCTCAAAGAACGACTGGACGTAGCTGTCATAGTAGACAATAATCATGGCTCGCGATCGGTATTTGATGGCTCCGTCCTCCATGCTGACCACGGAGTCGGTCTTCTGGCGCTTGCGAACTACTGCGCGTGCACGTTTCTGCGCTGCCATCCTCGCTTCCCTAGTCTGGCGTTGAATCGTCGACGAGGTTGACTTGGGGCTTTCAGGCTTAGGGGCGCCATTTTGTTGTCCCTGGTCTCCCTGCTGCTGCGAAACCTCCTCGGTCTCTGGAGGGGGTGTCACATCCCGAGGTGGGTTCGCAGATGGGAAAGCTACGCCTTCGTCTTTTGGTCTTAAAGATTCCGTCGAGCCAGTTCTTCTAAGAGACCTCGTTGAAGTTGTGGGTTTCTGGCTCTCTTCAAGCTTGGCCAGATCCAGCTGGCGCTGTTCAATCTGTCCGTTAAGGTCGTCGAGACGCCTGAGCCAGTCAGGAACGTTGGTAATCAGGGTCTTCAACGGTAACGTGTCCGTGCACATTGTGGAGCAGGCGTTGTTAAGCTAAGCTATGCTGCTGGCTGTACTGGCGGAGAGTCCCCTACGGGCTTTGTTTCGGCATTGGCTATCAGGGAAAGCGGCAATATCGACTCTTGAGCATGTGTTGAACAAAGAGTCAATGGATATCCGGCTTGGCTCCTAGCACGGCAGGGTCAATTGCAGCAAGCGTAACCGTCCCGAGCGGAATGGTACAATGCTCGTAACTATTCAACAGACAACCAATGGCGACTAAATGATACAATTCTGGAGAATCGCTATGTCGCCGTGATGTGCAAAATAGAATCGCCGATGGGTTAAAGGTAACGCGATTCAAAAAAAGACAAATCAAGGGAGGGGGCGTCCCATGGGGTGGGATAGGACGGGATGGGATGAAATGGGATGGGATGGGACGGGAATCAAAGAATTGAATTGAATCGAGAAGTCTTGTGGTGTTCTGCTTGTAAGTAGGTAAGGGTGAACAGCCCTGGCACAGTTGTCTCAGGAGACATGGGGGCCCCTGACACTTTTGGATTGTGGAGTCTAGTGTGAGGAGTACCGGACCTTATTATCGTATGTACCTATAAGAGCGTTAGTAGGTAGTTTGATCGGCAACTAAACAGTGCCACTACCCGTCTATATGTCCTAGTCTGATTAGATGATCCTTGCCGGACGGGTGGGGTAATATGAAAACCGTTTCCTTCAATGTTCATAGACAATTTTGCGGGTATACTTATTTAGACGGACTGACGGGCATTGCACTATCGGAGCAGATGCCCGGGGAATGACGAAGAACCACGACCTAGCCTACACTGACTTACGTACCTAGATACATAGGTAAACTGTGAGAGGTAGTAATCGTCAAGTGAGGAGAAGAGGGAAATGGGGACTCGGCATCGGAACAGGACGGGGGAGGGAATTGAAGTGGGCAAAGACGCTGCTGGCACTTGGCTAGTACTCAGGTAGTAAATTTAATTAGTACAGCGGGTCATGTTAGGGACGATCACTATTCGGCCATATGTGCAAAAGACCCCTTGCGTCCGCGAACGGCCCTCGGCAGCATTATGCGGCGGCAGCCGTATCTAAGTTCCAGTTGGTGAGAATTGGACTCTACTAAGTAGAGAACCCACCTACCTAGTAGGTATGTATGTGCGATTGATCCTGTCAAGATCCATAGCAACAATACCACGTATGCAACTCTACCAGAAGTCCACGAGGATGTAATATTATTTAGGGGTACCCCTCGTTTCGCAATAAACCATTCGGATAGGAGAGGGGTTGACGATGCACCTGTCTTTTGCTCCGGATAGATAGAATCAAAGCAGGCTGTCGAGAGGTTGGCACAGGAGGGGCAGGCAAGTCTGCTTCCTGACCAGCAGGAAGAAGGCTTGGGCCGTAGCAAATTGGCATGTTAAAGGTTTGCTGCAAGAGGAACATTGTCATATTTTGGAGATCACTGAGATGCAGATAGAGTAGCGCAGGAAAGCGGAGTCTCATCGGCTGTCCCTTTGCTCTCTCACAGCCCTACCCTCAGTACCCCCAATCCATCAGTGCCAGCCCAGCCCCCGATATTCTTCTTCTGTGCTCGCAAAGCTCTCTCACGCGCCGGTCGGGCCGCGCCCTGCTACGTTCATTTGGGAATTTGATATTTTCATACAGGAGCTGCATCGGATCTACAAAGGCTGTTGGTGTTAGAGAGGGAAGAACTTGCATTCGGTGGACACCGCATACCTGCTGCATGGAATAGTGTGTTCAATGAAGAAGAAAGACGGGGTTTAATGGCTTGATGTCGTGAACTTGGGTCACGCAGACTAGCCAGACCGCTCCAGTATGCAGATGCAGGTTGATGGTTGCGGCAGCTGCGGAATTGGGAAAGCCTTCGTCGAGTCAGGGTGTCGCATGGACGAATAAGTTGAAGTTATCCATGCGCCACCTTGTACGCTTGCGTTATATGTAGGAAACTTAAGGTTAAATTGATTAGCCCTGTCGCAACGCCATTGTAGCTACTTCGTATGTGCTGTCGAGATAAGGTAGAAGTCGCGAAATAATTCCCAAGTAGTCTGGCCAAGATAGACGTCTCCGGATACTGTAGACTATGTAAACTAAAGTCATGTTTATTTTGGCACTTTTTGCTTACCTCTTGATGCTTCTCCCAGCCAGCTACGAAGCAAGATACTGTCTAGGTATCCGAACACTTCTAGATTCTCATAAGCACTAACCAGGCGCTGTAATAGCACAGCTCTCAATATAGCCATTCTATACGTGATGATTGTTAGGACTTGTAGGTCACGAGCTAAAGAAAAAGGGTCTGTGCATTCCTGACTCGATAGCTTTGTGAACTAGAGCTTAAGAGAAGCTGCTATAAGAGGCACATAGCTCGCGTCACCTTCTTTCGCCGCTCATGTTCTACTATATAGTTTGGCTTACGAGACACGTAGAGAGTCGCGTGCGTAGGTGCATTTGGACATCAATAGGGATTTCATAGAACTACGCAAGATCTGAGGCACGAAACAGGAGATGGTTCAAATTTCTATGAAGCTACCTCCTGCGACTGAATATTCAAAAGACGCTCGTTGCTGGGACCCGGAACAGCAAGTCACGTAGAATTGTTTAGCTACCTACCTGACCAAGGCTTGGTCCGATCTCACGAGCAGAGATCATCCCAGCTTTCTAGAAGCTTTCGGTGGAGCGGTCACACACGCGACCACGGAAACAAAATTAAGGAGATATGACCTATTAAGGCAGTGCCGTTCGTATACCTGCCAACTAATAATACACAATCCCCATGCAATGCGTCTCCGCGATCGGGCTTACGTGGTGGACAAATGGTCTGTAAAGTTTATCTTTCGGCCGAGACACGCCAGCCTAAGATATTTGCTCCGGGGCTAAGAAGCCGCGGGCTCAAGCTTGAGCGGGAACCCCCCCGCGATAGCCTCTTCCTTGTCCTCTTGGCCAGCACCCAGAGTCCCTACGCATCTGTAGCTCTTAAAAGGGGGAACGTACAATTGTCTGGGGCTATCGAGGAACGGCCCGTCGGTGATGGAAATCAGTAGCATATTTCTTCTATTAATGTGCACTGCGTCAAACTAGACTCTGAGGTTACCGTACCCGAACCGTGAGATGAATCATCTAGGTCATCTATTAATACACAATTATGTCAGAGAGAACTTGGATGGTTCCGCAACTGGATGCGGGCCGCCTGTGGCATGCTGCCGTCAAACGGCATCATGTACGTACAGATCTGTACGTACTTGCTTACGGTCGTACAAGAAACAAGGACGTGTTTTGATTTTCGAAGCAAATAATAACCCTTACACAGAAAGGCTCGTTTACAGAATAGTGATGAATAATTAGCCGGTGGCCGCGTTGGGCAGGTGACCCGAGGAGGATCGGGAGTCAGGTCCCGACGAGAAGTCCCTCGCATCCGGCTACCTTTCTTTTATGTGCGAGTACAACCCGATGAATACGCGCATTACAGTAGGGCAGCGGTCAGTTTTCCTCTCTGTGGGAAATTTAAACGAGCGCAGAGCGGGGATTCGAGCAAAATACGCTGCGTGCCCACGGTATAACGGCCGTCGCATAATGGACGCCGAACGTAACGTCGGGGACCTTCTTGAACCTTTGTCGCTTGCCGTCGATGTCACCCTATGAATCGTTCCTTGCCAGCACATGGCCGACATGGCCCAATTGTCGTCAATTGCTTATTCTTGGCAACGAAAGAGGTCGAATTCATGCACCTCATCAATACCTACATTGTATATCCACCCTGTCTACTTGTCCCCGCGTCCTCAACTACATGTACATCGTTCGTTTCGGGTGCTCTGCCGAGCCAAGTCGGGTACCCGTCACTTAGACTACTAAGCAGTAGCCCCTTCCATCCCAAGAGCTAATAGGCTGGGGGACGAAGCTTTTCCCCGGTGTCCTCTCGGCGCGTTTGGATGTTGTGCAAGCTTCCAACCTTGAAGCATAAACGGACGCCATTTTATTTTTAGCCGCCCAACCAAAAAGCTCACAGTCCAGAGCAATAGACATCTCTAGTAACAGGAGGGTGTGGGCGTGGCAGGTTGGCACGACATTCCATCATATCTACATGCATACTGCAGCTCGACAGCCTTCTTTTATCTGACAAGAGGCAGGTAAGCAAGGCCGTGGCACTAACTAGCTGCGGATCATCCCACGGGGAACCACCCTCTTCCCCCATTCCCCAACGGCACACCACGTGCGACGGCAACGGCGACTTGCCAAGGCCCAAGATCCCGCGGAAGTCAGCGGAAGGTCCATTCTGTGCATGAGAAAGCTCTGAGCTTACTCGGAGAGTCACTGGGGAACACGGCTAGAAAGCACTGTAGTCAATCAATCGATATCTGTTATTGCCTGTTAGCTGCCCTCGTATCAACGAGGAGGACGCTTTAGCCACATAATATGCAGTCGAAACATGGGGCCAGAGTGCGCGATAAGCACGTTGAGCAGTCGTCAGTTGAAGGTAGTGAAGTACGATTGTGCTCAGTGAACGTTGCCAAGGCCTCAAACCCCCAGGGGCTTGGTGGAGATAGTCGCGCCCCTTACAAATAACTGGTTCAGTCAATATCAGAATTCATCCATGAACCTCGATTGAACGTCTGTGAGCTTGCCAGGTGTTGGGCCATGGAGGTATATATTTCGCTGTGAATCCAGACAAGTCAAGCCTACACATTTCGCTAAGAATTTGTCGTAGACTTTTATAGAGCACCTATAATGAATCTCAACTATCCTGACAGTCACGATCATATCCTAATCAGCTATACCATATGTACGTTGAGTATCATCCCCAACCGTACCTAGGTGTTAAACATAGCTCTTATAAACCTGCATCTTTGCGGTAAAGTACTGCTTGGCGCAACTGTACGTATTAGGCTTGGTAACTCTCAGTTAAATTCAAGAGTCAGGGGTAAAGCATTAGAACATCAAGTTTGGATACCCCCTAGATTACTGTCTGTGTTACAAACCAACGTTAGTCAACGAAGAGGTCCGAACATCACCAGGAGATGTTCAACGCTAGAGCAATGACCAAAACGATTGAAACCATATGGGGGTAGACAGTACTCCGCGCATTTTCTTTAGTTCAATGAAGCTTTGCTTCTCAGTCCTTCTTAAAGAGCGCTCAGGGGAGAGTGACGCCTCAGAGCCGAGCCGCGAGCAACACACCACTCTTCGACAAGCAATGCCGCCTGCTAGCCAATGCCACCATATTCGGTATTATCATCAAGAGTGTAGACTTCAAAGATGGCGTTGTAGCTCTACGTTGAGCCTCTAGTAAGGATGTTCGTAGTAGCCCCTATTTGTTACCGCAGGTATGAGACCCTGACATCACACACTGAAGCATATATGGCTGGAGAAGGAGGTATTATCAGGTTGACCTCTGAAGAGATCCTGTCTAGAAAGAGAAGGTTGTGAAGCCTCCTTATATACACATAGGACAGCTACAACTGAGAGGAAAGCGATACCGGACATTCGAACAACGCATCCCACTAGTAGCAAAGCTAACTAAGCCACGGCTTAGCTAACCGATCTAGACCTCAGTAGGGTCTGACAGTAGGAATCTAGTTTATAACAATTCACCCTAGAAGGAGAACATTTCAAAGACTAGGTTTACACCGCTCCAGGTTTATATCACAAGAGGCGAGTATGAAAGAGAAAACAGAAACGAAGATGTAGGGTTAATTTATTTCACTATCCGAAGACACCGAGAAATGTGGATGTTGTCTTCGGAAACTGTGAATTCAAGTAGTCTCTGGGCACCCTTACGCATGCAACTATTCGCTGGCTATTACGCGAGGTCGAAAACTAGACAATTCGCCATCGATTATATAGCAACATGCTTGACCAATATAGCAACTTGAACACCTGTGACTTAGCTTTTAAAAACTTCTTTTGAGTTGCACAAACTAGTTAGGTCAAAGCGAATTATGGCCATCGTTGGCTAACTCGAACGGAACTTATGCTACGTTGTTATACGAATAGGAATACAGGGATAAATATATTTGAGGGGCAGGGTAGATAGCACCTGGGAGCATACTGGGCGTCATTATATGCGCTTAAACAGAATGGTAAAGGGTAGGCTTAATTATAGGATTTTATTAGGTCGTGCTTTTGTATTTCTCCTAAATATCTCTAAGTTTCGGAGTTCTCTTAATAGCCAGCCTTCGGGATCTCTCCCGTAGACTATAAACCCACCAACTGTATATGTAGTTGTGCTTTAATATTTATCTTCCAGACCTTCCCTTCCACATCTTCTATCTATATAGAGAAGTCCTACAGTCCCCTCTGAGCTCCGTAAGGCACAGCTCAAGCTCTCTTGCCCCTATAGAGCGCCGTCTGCACCAGCGGTTTTAGCCTACAAGGACATATCACCTGAAACATGGCCATGACCCAGGAAAGGCGGAAAATCGGAGAGCCACAGCACTTCCCAAGGGCCGGCAAGGACGACCCACCTTGGGGGTCTACATAACGGCACAGAGACAGCGACCAAGAATAGGTAAAGCATCTGGAAACACTATATACCTGCCCCAAAATCGGCCACTGACACATTGCCGCGACGCAACTATTGTCTGGGAAGGACAGGTCACATTCCCGTGGATTAGAAGCTACCCCTAGAGCTCCTGCTTGTTCATCTGTAGACCCAATCGTACATACTGCCTAGTATTCTCCATGACATGCGAGAGTTATGTACTCCAACCACGTAACCAACAACCGAACCATACATACAATACGTCTGGCTATGGCCCCTGGCAAATTAGCGGCCCGGTTGGGACGCGTAGTCCTCAAGACAAGAGAACATTACCACTGGATCGTAGTTCCCACAATATTACCAATGAGAACCCCCCTGTCCGGACTCAAATGATACTGTTGGCGGAAGAGATAAAAAAAAATTGTCAATAGCAGGTTACTAGCAGCAGTCCACTCCCGATGAGACGTCGGCAACACCAGACGAGCGACGTACATCGGACCGAGGAAAAACGAACCAATCCCGGGCATCCGGGGTCAATAATACTTCATCTCGGTTAAGCAGTTGGCGCTAGCTGGTCGTGACCTCACCGCTTCCCCCTGTGCGCGCAAACGACCGCATGTTGTCGGTGCTCGCCGTCACGACAGAACTTTGCGCGATAGTTGGTTACTCTCGTGGTTACGCGACCTGTTTATTGTTGGGCGTTCGCGGCGTACGTTTAAGCTATGCGGACTACTGCATATGTATGGCGCATGGCGGCTCTTCATACGATTGATGCAGCTTTGTCCCTGCACGAAAGTAAGGGCTACATAGGGCGACTCCACAGTTCCGAGCCGACCATCCATCTTGGCCGGTCTGTGTGCATTTTCGCAACATAACACGTGTTCGTATAGTGATACTCCCCGAGCCTATGAGGAGCCGGAGCGTACCATCCCGCCCAGACCGCCGCGTCACACCCGTAATTTGCAGCCAACAGCAGAAACTCGATGCGAGCAATCGCCTGGTATGGGCTTTTTCGGCCTATCTATCTACACGACACCGTCGTATCGACGGTAGGTCAAACCAACACAAATAGGTACGTAAGTTGCCATCGCAGTATTCAGGGCCAGACCTCGATCTTCTCCCACTCCCCGTCGACTACCCCACCAGGGCGCCTTGGCTCCCGCCGCCCGGCCCCGACGAAAGTGTATAGCCAGCGCCGGCCTCTCTTCGGAGCGCTCAGGTCCGCGCGGTCGACCTGTTCGGGTACGATGACGACGACGCGGAAGTTCCTCCTGGCGATCTCGTCGTGGAGGTCCTCGAGCTCCTGCCCGAGCCGCAGCCCGTCGTCGCCGTCATCCACCGGCCTGCCCGGCGGCGGGCCCCGGAACGAACCCCGCATTAGCGGAGAGAGGTTGCCGAAGTGCGCCGTGATTTCGCGCGCGAAGCTCCACTCCCCTTCTCCGATCCGCCGCATCCGCGCCTTAAGCGCCTCGACGGTCCTCCGCGCGCCCTCGGAACCCTGATGGGCGTCCTCGACGTCCGGCGCCAGCACCCACGCACGCCCGCGCAGACGCCACTGCGTGGCCGCCGGCGCGGCCCAGAAGGTAGCCTCGACGGGGGCGCCGCCGCCGGAGCCACTAATAACGTCCTCCTCCTCCCTTCCTACCCCTTCCCCTCCCCCCTGCACCCCGGACTCCTCGCCATCGTAGTCGTCAGCAACGAGGCTGAACAGCTCACGCATCTTGTCGCTGCGTGCGTCCGTGGTGAATGTGATGAGGTCGGAGGCGGCGTAGACGCCGGCGGGGTTGCGGGGGGCGGGGTTCCGCGGGTCGGCCGGCAGGTCGGCGAACATGCCGCGGAAGATGCAGGTGCGGGCGCGCGGGACCGCCGCCGTGTCTGTGCTGTCGCCCGAAGACGACCGCACCCGGCGCACCGTGCCGAGCGTGAATTCCGGTGACGCCATGCCCTGCACGTGCTCGAGGAAGATGCTTCGCCAGGGGGCATCTCCCCCGGCTGGTGATGACGAAGATGTTGACATTGCGCGGTGTCGGGCTGGCGGGTGAGTAGTAGTAGCAGCAGCAGCAGTAATGTGCTGGTGAGTCAGGTGCGTTGCGAGTTGAGCCAAGCGGGATGAGTGGGTGGTGCCGGTTGTGCTCCGAGATTGAAGCGCGGGGGTGAGACGCCGCATGAGCTTGCTACTGAACCACCTGCTGTGATGTTGTGATAGGCTGACGATAGCCGGTGTTAAGTACTCAAAAACCGAGCCTCCTTTTACTAGACCTCGATTGATCACCGGAGATAGCTTTGCTTGTAGAATGGTTCCTGTTGTTTGAGTGATATTCAGGATAGACAGTTTTATTGCACAAATATATGATGATGACGTCATACTCCATATAAAGCGAGATGCCTCGTTGCACATCGTCTCCGAGATGCGATTGCTGTTCAGTATGTCGTTGAAGTCCACCTGAATTCTCCAGGGGTACGCAATACATATGCAAGAATACGGACTTCTGTCATTCTGATACCCAGACATCCTCATTACCGCTATTGTCTCAACTTACGACCGATTCCTCAACTGCCAGCGAAGTACGCCCTACACAAAATCACCACACCGGACTGAAAGTTACGAATGGGGCACACACACATACACATAATATACACTATATGCATAGATAAGTACACACGTAGGTACAAATAACGCTAGCTACATACATAACACATACATATATATACAAACATGTACAAACTCCAAATGAACGTACGTATACGCCCATCCAACATACATACATAACGCCATACCCCCTTATATATGCTTAGATCATTTCACTCATGAGCGGCGTGAGCCATTGCGTGGTCTAGCTAATGCGGTTTCCTTAAGCTCTACCTCAATCTGTCTTACGGACCCCCTTTTGTGCCGAAGAAAGATGACTATCTGACTTTTCTCTTTAGAACCATATATATAGAGGCGAAGAAGGAAACGAAATCTAAGTCGATTTAACTCATCTTCGAGGGTACGGTGATACCCCCAAACGAAACATGACGCACCGTGGCCTCGGGAAATTCAACCAGACATGACCAGAGCCAGCAGCGCCATGCGGCAGTAGAGACCATATCTCATCTGTGAAAAATAGTTAGCAAGATTCGAGTCTCGTAGTTAGGAAATGACGCACCTGTCTGAAATACGCCGCCCGCTGGTCGAAGTCGACCTCCTCCGCCACCTCCTCGTTCCTTGGCAGGGGGTGCAGGACGCACATCGACTGCTTCGCGTTCTTCAGCGTAGCGTTGTCGATGCGGTACGCGCCCTTCACCTTCTCGTACTCCGCAACGCTCGGGAACCGCTCCTTTTGTACTCTCGTGCAGTACAGGACATCGCTCCTTGCCACGATCTCGGGGGTGAGCTCCTCGGACTCGCAGAGAAACTGGCCGGACGAGACGAGCAGGTCGCGCACCTCCGCCGGCAGCGCAAGCGACTTGGGGGAGACGAGCTGGACCTTGACGTCGTAGTGCCGCATCAGGTACACCAAGGAGTGGACAGTGCGACCATAGAGAAGATCACCAACGAAGGTAACGGTTAGTCCTTTAACAGTACCGAGTTCTTCGCGGATTGTGAAGAGATCAAGGAATGCTTGGGTTGGGTGTTCTTTGCTCCCGTTACCTCCATTAATCACGGGAACCGAACTGTACTTCCTCGCGATGTCGACCGACTTCTCTTCGGGGTGGCGTAGTACGATTGCATCACCATAGCTTCCAAGCGTCCTCAGGCTGTCTTGCAAGGTCTCGCCCTTCTGTACTGAAGAATGGGATGTAGTAATGGCAATTGTCCTGCCACCCAGGCGTTGCATTGCCGCATCGAAGGATGCAGAAGTGCGAGTCGACGGTTCGTAGAACATGGTGCATAGTACACGACCCTTAAGCGTGCTAAGCACTCCGTCCCGGTCAACTCCTAGACGCATTTCTTGTGCCACGGTGAACAGAAGATGCAGGTCATTTCGGGTGTAGTGTTTGACCGACAGAACATGAGAGTGCCTAAACGCAGAAGGCTGGGCCAAAAGGTCATTCAACCTGTCGGTCGCGAGGCCGTGCATGGGCGCTGGGAGGCCAAAGTCGTCGGTGAAATGTGCACCCTTCGATACTGGACGTGGGCTTTCCAATGCACCGTCAAGCCCTTTTAGTTTGTTCGAAGATCGTGCGAAACTCGGGGCCGCACCAAGAAGGGATGGACGCCTGTGAGGCCTGTCGGGGGTGAAACCTATGGGCGGGTGAATAGCCTTCGCGGGTGGCGACATAGGTGCGGCAGGCATGCTGTTGTGAGTCGACATATCCGTGCCAAGAGATGGAATCGGCAGGAGCGCGCCATCCAAGCACACTGTCTTGTTACCAAAAGTAACCCTCTGCACCGCGCCGCGCATGACTCTGCCGGCAAACGGAGACGAGGAGGTCCTTGGCACGACATATGAACGATCAACCTCGACTTCAACAGAAGTACCGATCTGATCGTGCAGTTCAAAGATCTGCTTCGGGTTATCGTAGAGACGGGTCTTAACATCGTCAATGGTCAGTTTGCCTTCGGTGACGGAAGTCAGGAGGAGAGGCAAGGCATCGGCGATTCCCGCCGCAGGATCGATGTGCGAAGCCGTGCCAGATTTAGACTGTATTGCGTGTGCAAGTTGATACGGAAGACTGCCAACCGAGAAGACATCGATAGAAGGGAGATGCTCCCAGAGGGCATTTTGATCTTCCAATTTCGGCAGAGCCTTGCAGTCTGGATAATCCTCCTGAGATAGGTAGAGCGAGTATATCGACACGTCACAAGTGACGTTGAGACCCTTCTCTTTGCTGAGGGTGATCAATCTGATGTCGTCCTTGGTGGTGACACTAGTGACGTGAATACGTCTGTTGTGTAGACTAGCAAGGAGCAAGATGGATGCAAGATCGGTCGTCTTCGCATCTGTAACGATGGGCTTATGAGCCGGCCAAGAGTCGAAGTGAGAAGTGACAGCCGCGACCTTGCTGATGTTGTCGGATAAGTGGTTGAAGGGGATGAAGAGGGAACCAACTTCGGACGTGACTTGGCTGATTTGGTCTGCATTCTCAGATGTCGCCGAGACAGAGAAGTTATAGTCACAATAAGCGCCACGCTTGCTGTGCTGCTGGGCGACCTTTAACGTCCTTGCATCAGTGATAGAGCCTTCTACACCCATGGGTATAACACGGATCATGCTGAAACCCGAAGCGATAGATGCCTTCGTAACGGCCTGAAGATCCTCACTGGTTTGGGAAACAATACCGGGCACGAATGCAGCAACGTTGATCAGACCCGGGAGGGTTACCGTGCGATGGCTCGTCTGATAATCACGGTTGCTAACTTCGAGGTCGAAGTGTCGGGCAATGGCTTCGACCAGGATCTTCGCATTCTTTACATTGGTGACCAGAGGAATCTGGTAGTCGACAGCCATTCGTCGGGTTCGGTAACCTTTGCTCATGTAATTGGCAGGCCGTCGGTACTTGTTGTTGGAAGGAAGGTTGATGTAGAGGTCAATCGTGTTCCTGGCGAGATGCTGAGTCAAAGAGAACTCCGACCTCTGGTCGTCCTCCTCGTTTCCAAGGACTTCCAGGAACTGGACTGGAATGTTGTGCTCTTGGAGGAAATCAGCGGTACCGGCAGTGGCGAACAACTTGTAGCCCATTCTCTGAAGCTTCTCAACAGACGGTAGCATTTCCTTCTTATCTTTGTAAGAACCAATCGACAGAAGAATGTTGCTCTTGGGGATCTTGAACCCGGTTGATATCAGTGCTTTCAGGTACGCCTCATACTTATCAACGCCGAAGCAAGCAACTTCTCCTGTCGAGGCCATTTCCACACCCAAGACGGGGTCCGCCCCAGAGAGTCGAGAGAAACTGAATTGCGGAACTTTGACGCCGACGCAGTCCTGTGGTATATTGGTCGGGGGATATTCCACGAAAGGTACCCCCATAATTGCCTTAGTTGCCATCTCGATGAGATCGACACCCATGGTCTTGGACACGAATGGGAAAGACCGCGATGCTCGAACATTGCATTCAATGACCTTGATATCGTTATCCTTTGCAATGAACTGGATGTTGAATGGGCCGGTCACGTTGAGCTTGTCACCAATCTTCCGTGTGGCCTCCTCGATTCGTTGAATCGTAGTCGGCTCAAGGTCCTGCGGTGGCAGGATAAGGGTTGCATCACCCGAGTGGACGCCAGCATTCTCAACGTGTTCAGAAATGAAGTGGCCGACAACGGTACCGTCCTTGGCGACAGCGTCCATCTCGATCTCCTTGGCGTTCTCGATGTATTTCGTAATGACAACTGGATGCTCGCGCGACACTTCAGCTGCTTGCTCAAGGTACAACTCGAGGTCAGCCTCGGAATAGACCGTGTTCATGGCGGCGCCGGAAAGAACATATGATGGCCGAACCAGCACCGGATACGAAACCTTTTGGCAGAAGGCTTTCGCCTCTTCGAAACTGGTCAATTCCTTCCACGTCGGCTGATCAACACCGATCTCGTCGAGCATTCGGGAGAACTTGTAACGATTCTCCGCCCGGTCAATCATTTCCGGCGACGTTCCAAGCACCCTAACACCGGAACGTAGCAGAGGTAGTGCGATGTTGTTAGGAGTCTGGCCACCCATTGCTCCGAGGACTCCTTGAGACCCTTCCATCTGGTAGATATCGAGTACCGTCTCAAGGTTGATATTCTCGAAATACAGCCGGTCGGCCTCGTCATAATCAGTACTGACGGTCTCCGGGTTGTAGTTGACCATGATGGTCTTGTATCCAGACTCGCGAAGCGTCCGGATGGCCCTGACAGAACACCAGTCGAACTCAACAGACGATCCGATACGATAGACACCACTTCCCAGAACCATGACACCATGATCGTTAAAGTGGATGTCATGAGCTGAGGCATTGTACGTCATATACAAATAATTTGTGTAAGCAGGGAACTCCGCAGCGACAGTGTCAATCTGCTTAACGAATGGAGTAATACCTGCCTCCAGTCTCATCCGTCGGACGGCCAACTCGTTGGAATCCCAGAACTTGGCTAGCTGGCGATCGCTGAAGCCCAGACGTTTGCCCTGCAGAATCAGGTCAGGACGCGTGGCGATGTCGCTGGTAGTATACTTGGTCATGGCCTTGCCGAAGTTGCTCAAGCCCATGAGTCTGTGCAAGAACCACTTATCGATCTTGGTCAACTCCCATATCCTGTCGACAGAATAACCAGCACGCATAGCGTTGGCAATAGCAAAGAGACGCTGGTCCGAGGGCGTCTGCAATTCATCGTCGATGGACATTAGAGCCTTCGTTTCATTAAAGCCAAGATTGTGGAAATCAATGGCTCGGATGGCCTTTTGGATCGCTTCTTCGAAGGTTCTGCCGATACTCATCACCTCGCCGACACTCTTCATCGACGAGCCGAGCTGCGTAGAGACTCTGGTGAACTTCTTCAAGTCCCAACGAGGCATCTTCACCACGACATAATCCAGGGACGGCTCGAAACAGGCACATGTGACCTTGGTGACCGAATTCTTGATTTCCTTCAGAGGGATACCAAGTCCAAGCTTAGCAGCAATAAAGGCAAGCGGGTACCCCGTAGCTTTTGATGCCAACGCAGACGACCGGGATAATCGCGCATTAACCTCAATGATGCAATATTCCTTAGAAAACGGGTTTAGGGCATACTGAATGTTGCATTCTCCTACGACGCCCAGGTGTCGGATGACATTCACCGCCGTTGTTCTCAACATATTGTAGTCCTCATCTGAAAGTGTCTGAGATGGCGCCACAACAATTGAATCACCAGTGTGGATGCCGAGGGGATCGAAGTTCTCCATGTTACAGACCGTGATGCAGTTGTCTTGGGCATCCCGGACGACTTCATATTCGATTTCCTTCCAGCCCTTCATACTCCGCTCGATCAGGACCTGCGGACTCGCTGCCAGGGCCTTGTTGCAGAGATCAACGAGCTCGGCCTCATTGTTGGCGAAACCGCTACCCAGCCCACCGAGGGCATAGGCGGCTCTAACGATGACCGGGAAACCGATATCTTTGACGACGCGCAGAGCCTCGTCCACACTGCTAGCAGAAGCCGACTTCGCGCACTTTTCACCGATGGAGTCCATGCTACGAGCAAAGAGCTCTCTGTCTTCCGTCGTAATGATCGTGTCGATAGGGGTACCAAGCACTTTCACCCCAAGCGCTTCAAACTCATCCTTGAGCTGTATACCAACTTGGAGTGCCGTCTGCCCACCGAAAGTCACGTATATAGCATCAGGTCTCTCGTACAGGATGACCTTGCGGACGAACTCAGCCGTGACAGGCAGGAAGTAGACCTTGTCTGCCAAGCCTTTGGACGTCTGAATCGTGGCGATATTCGGGTTGATTAGAACCGTGTAAATTCCCTCCTCCTTCAGAGCCTTAATTGCTTGACTACCGGAATAGTCAAATTCACCGGCTTGTCCAATGCTCAGCCCACCGCTACCGAGTACGAGGATCTTTTTCACATTCACATGGGGATGTGCCTTCTCGTTCTCTTCGGCGGTGCCACCCGGGAAATGAACGGGCGCATTGAGAAGCTTTTGATCCTTAGCGCAGTTGATAATAGTGTTGATGAAAACATCAAAGAGGAACTCGGTATCACGGGGACCGGGTGTGCTTTCCGGGTGGAATTGCACACTGAAATAGGGCTTATCAACGTGCATGATGCCCTCGTTGCTGCCATCGTTGGCGTTGACAAATAACTCTTTCCATTCGGAAGGAAGAGTCGCCGCGTCAACGGCGAAGCCGTGGTTCTGCGAGGTGATATGACATTTACCCGTTACCAAACTTGTGCAAGGAATGTTGTGACCACGGTTTCCGAACTTCATCTTCGCGGTTTTCGCACCGGCGGCTTGGGCAAGGAGCTGGTGACCAAGGCAAATGCCAAAGATCGGGGTCCGGTTGGCATCCATTGCCGCAGCCAGATGCTTTATGGGCTCGCGCATGACGGCTGGATCTCCAGGTCCGTTCGAGATGAACAGTCCGTCGTACTCCTCTCCGGCGTTTGCTGAGAAGTCATAATCCCAGGGACAGACTAATACTTCGATACCCCGTTTCAAGAAGCATCGGAGCTGGTTATTCTTCATTCCAACATCGAGGCACAGGATGCGAAGTGTGCGTCCTGAGGGATGTTTCAGGGCAGACGCCGGGGCGGGCTTGTAAAGCTGGGGTCCTTTAATGGATACTAGAAATTCGAATAAGCTTGCTGTCTGAAAGCTCGCTTTGGGACGCACTCACCCTCTGCCACAAGATTCTTCTCGTTCGGATTGACCCAGTCAATGTCCTCAAAATACGGCTTCCAGTCTCCCTCGGCAGAATGGCTAGCGGCGCCGTTGGTTCCGTTGGTCAAATCCTGTCTTTGTAGCAGCATGCGTCCTAGCATGCTACCCTCTTCACGAATCCGCTCGGTCAGAGCTCTGGTATCAACCCCATACATAGCGGGGATGCCCTGCTCTTTCAACCATGTTCCAAGGGACGAAGTTGCGAGGAAGTGCGAGTAGTCTTCCCCTGCGTAGGAAGACACAACGAGACCGGCGATGTGGATCTGCGAGGCTTCGAAATGTGCCGGACGGTCGCGCAGTAACTCGTCCATGGTCTCTCGAGATGGCACACCGTAGTTCCCGACCAAGGGGAAGGTTATAACGAGGATCTGGCCGCGGTAGGAAGGGTCGGTAATGGACTCGGGATAGCCAACCATACCGGTCTGAAAGACCAGCTCTCCAGCGACGCTCTTCTTAGCACCGAAGCTGTAACCCTTGTAAGACGAGCCATCTTGTAGGTCAAGGCAAACAAGACTGTCATTTTCAGAGTCCATGATCCGCACAGAGGCGGGTTCAAACTGGACAGATTCCATATTGAAGGACCCGTCGAAGGGACTCAGCCCACACAGAGCCTAAGAAGGAAAGAAGAGGTGCTAAAGACGATAGGTGCAGCGAGAAAACGCTCGCTCTATCGGAGCTTTCGAACGCCGCAGAGACGGTGGAGCTGTCAAGTTCTCATGCCGTCACGATCGATATTAGAGAGTTATGAAGCTCAACACCACCGACGACCGAGTTGAAAGATTTAGCAAAGAAGAAAGGTGACGAGGGGAAAACAATTGCAAAAATTATCCAAGAGCCTCCTCCGTTGCCGACACTCGAAACTTTTTTCTTTTGGCGTCGAGCTTGCGACGTAAATCGGCCCCATTCTATGCGCCCAATGGTGGGGGCTGCAGTTGATAGTCCCGATGGAAAAGCCCTTTTCTTCTTCCCGCCATGCGGGCATCCAATCAGAAGCTCCAATGCCCCGCCCCAGTCAGGGTCCAGGGCCGCCACTCGAAAATCTTGAACTATGTCGACTCGAGGACACTGGAGACTGACGATCCGTGAAAGGACACGACAGGTTTGGACTCTTCAATACTTGTTGTGCAACTATGAGTAAAAGGAACGGACGCCGGGCTCGAGCCTAGGAAATGAAGTCGCAACTGAGATCCGAAATCCGGGCGGTATAAGGGTTGCTTGAAATGCCATAGCGCACAAATATACATAGGCAAGGTGGGGTCGTCCATGGCCGTCAAGTGAGAGAAGCAGAGGCTGAATATTGCTGTCTGTCACGTAAGACCGGTAGTCATGATTAACCACTGAAATTATTAGTATGTAAATACCAACGCTTCAATTCAAGAAGCCAAGGCTCTACAGCCTTGCAAAGACTTACGAAAGGTTGCCCAGAGTAAAGTGCTCAGAAGTTAAAGTGGTACTTCAAGTAAGTAATTACCCCTCCTCGCTTAACATTCTTTTCGGGGTTTCAGGCCAAGCTGGGCTACATCGTGTAGATAACGAATTAGTACAGCCACAGTTGATAAGTGAATTGGGCTTGCATGGGTGGTTAAAATTGCGTTGAAACACTACTCTCTCTGCTTTACCGTATGCAAAGCTTTTATTGGATAAGTTGTAGACTCCTCTTCAGATGCTTGACCGCGCGCACGGTTGCTCGAGGTGAACGAGGGGCAAAGATGTACTAACGGTAATAGTCCTAGCATTTCCAGGTATGAAAACCCCCTGCACTCATTATTAGTGTACCGGTAGTTCGTCCAACTTGACCTTGGATTTTAAACCAGGGAAACGCGGGGTCATACATGCTGGTTCAGTAAGATAGCCGAATCCGTCATGTGCCCGCATTCCGTGATAATAGGTCGGACATCCAAAGGAGGCGAGCCAATGAGGATTTTTTGACATGTCTATTTGAGCCTTTGTAAGCGCTCCATCGTTATAAGATCGAAGGAGCGGTGTATCCTATGTAAGTAGGTGTGCATTGTCTTGATTTCGGGGACGGAAACGGGACAAGAGATACCATCAGAGAGGACAATATGCATATATCTTGCCACTCGAGTCGCTTGGTAGTACGACGCCGACAGAGGTTCCTCGGAAATGAGAATTTTTGTCTCTAAAACACCGCCTGTCTCGAATGTCTTTGTCGTAGCTCGAATGGAGAGGCAGCGTCTGGCAGCGTCTGGCGTGGCTCAAGAAGCATCCGAGGGGTTCCCTATACGTTCAACACCCTTCTTAGTCCCCTTCACGCGGTGGTACCATGCAGGACTGTGATGTTTCGCTGAGGTCCTTATTTGAGTCCATCACGATAAAAGCAAGCAGGGCTGGTAGGTAAGCAGCTGAAGCTGGAGGGCAGACACCGACGCTTAGTTAAGCCGACCAATCAGAGCACCAGTCCAGCCCCTGTGTGGTAAGTGGTTTGACCAATGATGCGGGCAATTAGGAAGGGGTCCACTCTCTTAAGGGTGGCTAGCGTATTGCAACCCTCCCCTTCAAGCATTTAGCGATACAACATGGCTGCATGAAGGGGGTGTCATGCGGAATCAAATTGGCAACACGACCAAGGAATTTTAGTAAAGTGTTGGTCGAGAACGTTAGAGGCAGGGCAGCGGTGAGACATTAAATCATTTTTGAAAATAACCTGAAAGATATATCCGTAAGTTATCTCTTGGTAGGTAAGGTAGCTATCTGCTTCAAGTCCAGTGCCACCATGTTATTTATGTATAAGGTAACCAGAGATCGGATGCATGAAACGGACCTAGCTACTACTAGATAGGTAGTAAAACGTCATTGTCTGAGTACCTATGTAGCATACCAAAAGAGGAAGGATCCAAGTCGGGGGTTGTTCAGCCAATCAACACAACGTCCATGGATATTGGCTTTTGATTTTTATTTACTATTTACTTTTCAGCCTTCCTGTGAGTCTGAGCAAATGTCTTCTCATTGCTATACACCTCCTTTGAGATATGGTACGCGTATCTCTAGACCGACATTTAGCATGCAATCGTACTTCCTACGTACATTATCTTCCACGTGTTTTCTGTACAATTACAATGTCGTGATCTGTGATTCATTGAGAACGGCAACTACTTCCAGTTCAACAACTATCACCGGTGTCATCCGGACACCCCGGTCTTACATAGGAAACGCGTACCTACATATACATGTAGTAAACATATGTAGGTAATTGGTCCCTACATAGCTCTATATCTCTCTTATATCGTATTGTCATGGTGGCCCGCACTTGCACATGCGCCTGAGGAGTCCGTTTACCTTGGGAGGTGGGTGTATCCCTGTTTGGCTTCATTTCGAGGCTTGCAAGCCTTCTTCGGTGTGGATCTTCAAGACGACCTAACCAGCGTTAACTCGGCGTCCTTGTCTGGACGAAACATTGAACTTGATCCTTGGAACTGGTCGATTGCCGCGATAGTACATACGCTATTGTAATATCCTACTACCTGGGTAGCCATCTCTTACTATTACCCCCTAGGCTTGTCCTTTCTGCCCTTGATCGCCGCAACCAGCCTCTCTTCTTGCCCGCACAAACCACCATAGCCCGAATTGGTCGCGTCGACGAGAGTAGATCCTTTCTCCCTCTCCCCCTCCCTCTCCCCCTCTCTCAATGCCGGTACATCACTCTTCGCGACCTTGAGAGAGGTTAGGCAGGCGATTCGGAGGCCGCAATGCCCGCCAAGGAGCTGCTCTCCTCGCTCTTGCGACCTAGAAAGGGCGGAGCGAGTGAGCGTGTCGACTCTTATCTGTTCGACTCGAATCCGTCACAGTCGCCCTCTCCCGGCCCAGCGAATCGCGACTATCGTGATCATCGCCATGCCACCGCCGACTTCACCGAAGCAGATGACGACGACGATCACGATGACGATGAAGACCGAGACCATGTAGACCAGGGTCGACACTTTTCGTTCCTGCGACCTTCACGCTTCCGCCGCGACGAGAACGGCGATACAGGGCCCAGCGGCCTCTTGCCTCTGTTTTCTGCCAGTCACTTAGGTATGGTCAAGTACAGACCGAGGAGAAACATGCAAGTTCAGGTCACTAATGAGTCGGCCAGATTCCCTGCCCATCTACAATATAGTTCATGCTATCCGAATCATCGTCCAAACACGAACCGAGACTACGTTATCATGGGACCAGCTTCGATCTCCCCAGGTCTCGCAATTCCTTGTGAAACCTATGCAACAGCAGATCCGGACCCAGCACTTCAACCGGGCTACATTGTACGCGCTCATGGCCAATTGCCTCCAGTTTACCAAGGAAGGACAGTTATACCCGGGCAATGCAGGCACCTCTAGTACGAGGGCTAAAGTCTGTGAGCTCCTAGCTCTCAAACTCCTCAAGGAGTACAGCACTACGGAGCTAATCGACGCCTTGTCGTACGATTTCTATCCACTCCAAGGTTTACCGGGCACTCCCAACCATAAGTCTAGGAGTTCTGATGGCAGAGCAGGACCCGGTGCAGCGCGGTCCTCGACCCTCGAGGTGGCCATCAGGGCGTCTGCGAAGCATTTCTTGGCTCACCCCCTAGTTGTCCAGCAGCTGGAAGCCATTTGGAATGGCGCCATCAGCTTCTATTCATCCCAAGACAGTCTCCACCGCGAGCCATCAATGCTTTCAAATATTTCTAAAGCTGGTCAGCGAGGCCCTGCAGATGCTCGAACACCTCTTCTCGGGCCTAAGGCACCCCAACGCAATGGGGACCAATTACCGCTTCATGCCGTTCCTGTCAGACGGACGGTAATGCTGTATAATCCGCGAAATGCCTCGCTCATGAAATTGTCTCGCCTACGCGTCCCGCGATATAGACAATTCCTGTCGACATGCTCGCTCTTCATCTTGATCTGTTTGTTCCTATCTGTCCTTTCGGAGCGTTCTCCCCGTATAACCACACTCGAACTAGTCTTCTGGTTCTGGAGTGCTGGCTTCATGCTTGACGAGGTCGTTGGATTCAACGAACAAGGGTTCTCTCTATACATCATGAGCTTCTGGAACATCTTCGATCTGGGGATATTGCTGTTGCTTATCGTGTACTATTGCATGAGAGTCTACGGTGTTTTCCTCATAGAGCCCCAACATTGGAACGACATGGCCTATGACGTGCTGGCCGCGAATGCCATTCTGCTCTTGCCGCGCATCTTCAGCGTACTGGACCATTACCAATATTTTTCACAGCTCTTGATAGCCTTTAGGCTTATGGCCATGGATCTTATGGCTGTTTTCGTTCTTGTCCTGGTCAGTTGCTCTGGATACTTCGTCTTCTTCACGCTTTCGAAGAATCAGAACGATGCCCCGGAAGTGGCCTATAAGATATTTCAAATTTTGATGGGATTCACACCTGCTGCGTGGGATGTGTAAGTTCAAGGATCATGTCCCAGTTGAGGTGCCAAGCTGACCGGATCTGCTTGATCTAGCTGGCCCCAGTATAACGTCCTGGGCCGGACTCTCCTGATCATCTTCCTAATAATCTGTCATTTCCTCGTCGTGTAAGTGTATCCCAACGATTGTGAAGTCAGTGGTGCTCATGACCTTGAACAGAACGATACTGATTACCGTCTTAACGAACTCCTTCATGGCAATCGCCTCGAATGCGAGAGAAGAGCATCAGTGCGTTGATCGTTTTTATTGCCCCACTATCTTTTCATTCTGCTTACATACTTCTAGGTTTCTTTTTGCGATCAACACCATCTCAATGGTCAAGAACGATGCGTTGTTCTCGTACATTGCGCCGGGAAACATATTTGCTTGGATCTTGATGCCGTTTAGATATGTCGTGCCAATAAGACAGTTTGTCCTACTCAACCGCACGGTGATCAAGGTTACTCATTTTCCAATCCTGTTCACCATTTTCCTTTACGAAAAGTATTTCCTGGCAACATCAATGTACGAGCCAACCGACCTCATCGACAATCATGGGCATAGCAAACCTCGTGGTATCTCCTTTGCCGATCCTGCCAGTAGGGGGAGTATTTTCAGCCCTAATGTACGAGCTCGCGAAGAATCGATCGCCGGTATGCAGAAAGATCAAGCTCTGGAGGAGGTATTCAGACGACCACCTGATGCGAGCACCATGCGCAATCACAGGAGACAGGAGAGGAAGAACACATTGTCGGCCATACGAAACTGGATGGACCAGAACGACGACTCCTCGGGTGCGCCCCTATCACGCTGGCCGACCCTGGGGACTCTCGATGGCCACGTGAGCAGCACGCAGCGCCGCATGAGCATGGGTCGAGAACTTCCTCGGAGGTTTAGGCAGGTGTCGGATGTGAGATCGGCTGCGAGTGACCCGGCGGACTTGATATCCAATAATGGTTTGCCTGGTGCCAACTTCTATGACAGACCTAGTCCAAGAGGGAAACAGCAGCAGCAATACAGGGACCAGACCGATGCAGACGGAGATGATGAGCTTATGACAAATGAGGATGAAGAAGAGGAGGCGAATACGATCACAAGTTGGCAGGGTTCCAAATCTCGTGGGCATGCTGAGGAAGACTATTTCACCACTCCCCATGTGTCTCGACGCGGGACTCTAATACCTTCTTCAAGCTCATCTTCAAACCCCCAGGTGGCTGCATTGTCGCCGAGAACCGCAGCCACGCCTCGTCGCAATGTTCTTCACAGCCGTACCTTATCGGCCAATACGATCCTCTTTGCGCCGCAGGAAAGCAATCGCCATGGTTCGAGCCCTTCTTCCATCTCCGAAGAGCCATTGGGGTGCCGCTATCAACCGCGTACCAGCAGGCTCGCCACTACGGTGGAGAAGTCGGATCCGGCTGGCGCCCGCTCGCCACGTAAGGCACAATATGTGGCGATACCAACCCGGCCGAGACCCATTCCTTCAAAATCGGCGCCGAATCGTCCGGCGCTAATTCCAACGCGTGCTACTCGATCGGCACGGCGTCCATCATCCGTCGAGATAGACATCACGTCTGAGACAGGCCTCGATGCCCTCCACGAGTTCGGAGCCGTGCCGTCCTCGTTCGCAACCCAGATGGCGATGGCCACGGGCCAGCTTAAGGGGCTGGGCCGAGGCAGCCAGGACCGCGAGGCGACAGACCGTCTAAGCCGCCTGATGCTCGCGAAGATGAAGACGCTCGAGGAGGGCTTCGCCGATGTCGTCAAGGAGATGCGCGTCATGCGCTCCGGGGTGACCAGCCTCCAGCACTCGGGCGACGAGACGGGCAGCTCAAGGAGAGTGACTATCCAGAGGAGTCGGAAGTCGGGTTCGAAGAACTCGAGCCTCTCTAGCAGCGTCAAGACGGGCGGGGCGTCGCCGACCTCCAACAGGAAGACGGCGAAGGGGAAAGGCAAGGCCACGGACATCCCCGTGCCACAGGCTGAGAGCGAAGTGGAAGAGAGGCGGACTCAGCAAGCAGCTCAGAGCGGCCTTGAGAATGCAGCAACTCCCCAAAGCGACACTGCTCTGGCGCCCGGTTTTCTGAATCTCCCCCCTGCGGAGGCAGAGCGCCGGAGGGAGACAGCCGTTAGCCTTTTGACTAGCAAGGGAGTCGATCCAGCAACCCTCTCGGCTGAACAATTCTACATCTTCGCAAATCAGACTCCTCAATTGCAGGAAACCTCGCTAGAGATGCTAGCTAAGTATGGGGCGGCGAAACTACGTATCGTTCATCCAGGCGATAAGGACCAAGCTGAATCGGCGAGCTCTGCTCCTGCCCAAGCGCACTCGGCAACCCCTACTCCTGCGGCGGGTAGTAAACACCAGGGCAGCTGTCCTGAGCCGGCTTAATTCGTTTCTCCTACCATCCTGTTCTGGTCGACTGGGGAAAGGAAGAAACAGGGAAGGAGGAAGCCCGGGGTTTTGTTATACCCCGGATACGTACGTACATACCTATGTGCGAGTACATGGCAAAAAAGAGCATTGGCAGGCGGCGGCGTTCCGGTTCGGCTTGTATGTATGTATTTGATTTGGTCGCATGAGTATTGGGCTATATATTGTATCAGCCAATATAAAGGAAATAGGGGGGACGAGGGATGGACGGTAGGCAACATTGGTTTTTCGGTGCGTGGCGCGCATTGGTGGCTGCGTTCGGCCAGGAAGACAGGCTGGCAGGCAGGGTAGGCAGGGCAGGCAGGGCAGGCAGGCCTGGCTTGCAATCATACCACTTCGCGTGTTGTCTTATCATATTGTCATCATTATTGGGCCTCATTCTTAGGATCGCACCGGACTTGATCGACCCTATATATCGATAAGTTGCATTCATCGTCATTTTTGCGTCTTCTCCTGAAGGCCCATGTTTCTGATGTCTCTCCTTCCGAACCGCTCAGTAGCCCCCCTAATTAAAGAAGACTAGCTATGTCCACAACCACTATGGGTGACGATCGCGTATTATCATCTCGAGAGAGAACCAAAGCCCGCGCAAGACTCGGTTGTTCGCCATGTTGACTAAGTAACTTGGGGTGGGCGCCGCACAAGGTCACAAGTCAAATAAGCATGCTACGTTGTCTTCTCAAAGGGAAAAGTTCCGTATTGGCCACACTGCGTATCACGCAAACTCGTAAATTACCACTACTGCCATTGCCAACGCCAGGACGATTACTCACTACCACTGCTCTCCCTTCGTCACGTGCTTCGTTCTCTCAGTCTTTTGTCGTAACAACGTCCATAAGAGAAAAACATTCATTCCATGAGAAAACAGCGCCGTTGTACCCCTCCTGCGGGTCACTATGTCTCTGCTACTCCGTTACCTGGAAACTCCATCAAAGGCGGAGAAAGTGTTACGCCGATATTGCTGTAAAGTACCAGGATAGGTATGTAGTCTGATCTTCCCACCCTAGCTCCTCATTTGCTGTTGCCGCTTCCTAAGAAAACTCGGTATAACCTATCCGCCCCTACCAAGAAGCGTCAAGGTATTACAATTTCTATAGTCATCAATCGTATCAAGCCGCCCTGCCGCATCAATCGGTATCAGAATCGTGTACGGATCGGTCGGTATACAAGTTGAAGTTGATCAACCACGACACTTGACGCTCTGATTTAGGCATGCAGAGGCTCTTCAGCCTTGGCACCCGGCTCCGCAGCCACGAAGCCCTCCTTAGGGGCATTCGGGAAGTCGGATTCCTGAACAGCGGGAGCAGCAGACTTGTGGGTAGCCTCGGGAGAGGCGGATCGTCCTCGGATTAACTCCTGTGCCTTGTGGGTGTATTCACCGACATACTGCTTAGAAAGCTCGGCAGCCTGGGATGTGTGCTTCGTGGCGACCTGTCGCAACTGCTCGCTCTGAGAGTTGACAACATCGCCAGCCTCCTTGAGGTAGTGGTCGATGAGCTCTTGGTTAGTGACGTAGATGAGAGGCGCAAAGAAGATGACCGTGGCGGCGATCAAGGCAAGGCCCCAGTAGGGGACGATCCTGACAAGGAAATAGGAGAGGAAAGCGCCAATGGCAGCCTGGCGTGAGTCTGTCAGCAAAGCTATCATGGGCTAGAAACTTGGCAACAAGGCACATACAGCAGCAGAGACAGGGACGTTCTCGGCAAACAATATGCGCTGCGACTCTATCACAAAGAAGTTGACAAGCTCGTGGGCGTCACCAATGAAAGCATCGACCGTCTCTCGAGGAACTGTATAGTACTTGCGAGGTCGGAGCTGAGTGGTCAAGCCATTGTTCAGGATCATCTTCCCGGCGACCTCGGCAAGGACGGTAACACCCAGGGCCATCCAGGTCAATTTGAGGGCATAACGGGGGAGATCGAGATATCTCGCGGCAAAGATCGACGAGACAATGGTGGCGTAGGCGATGGCCGAGGCTCCTGGAGATAGCGAATTACCCGTCAGTCCAAGTGGTCAGAGTATGCCAGGTACTTTGGAGACTTACGAGGGTTATTCCACGACAGGAGCTCGGAGAAGAAGGAGTGGTAATGGGTCAGGGGTTGGCCAGTAGCAGTGTAGTGAGAAGGTGTCTGTTTGGAATTGGCGAGCTTGGACAACTCAGAAGACGTCTTCGCTCCCTGCTCCTTCACGTTCTGGGCGACGGGGCCTATAAGTCGGGGCAAGCATCATCAGCAACACTGATCTGTGTAAGGATAGAAATGCAATTCAAGTTGGTCTGAATGAGACACGGTGTCAGAAGAGCAGTCATACCATTTGCGAGTTGGTCGTAGGCGGATTGGGCATCTGGTTAAGTTGGTAAGCTTGTCAGCCATCATGACGTCGGATGGTTCGGAGGGTTCCGAGACACTGGATTTAACTGTTAGCTCCATGTATTCCGCAGCTAAGGTAGCGCTTCGGAGAGGGGAGTAAACATACCTTACTGTCCTTGAGAGTGTTGAAAGAGCCGCCGTTGGCGGTCGGGGCGGAGGGATCGGCCATTTCAGCG
The DNA here is from genome assembly GCA_004155915.1 of Monosporascus sp. CRB-9-2. Classification (NCBI taxonomy): domain Eukaryota; kingdom Fungi; phylum Ascomycota; class Sordariomycetes; order Xylariales; genus Monosporascus; species Monosporascus sp. CRB-9-2. Next base: position 12,271 of record QJOA01000083.1, on the reverse strand, counting down.
TCGGTTTGTCTTAGGACCAGTAGACCGCTGTTGCGATATATTGATTGTCCTGGGTGGTAGTTGCAGGTGCTCGAGAAGAGGTCTTGTTTGGATGCTCCAAGGGATTTTCAAAGGAACAAGACAGAGTAGGTAGTAGGAATAGCACTATGCTGTCTGGCTTATCTGTTACTATTAGCTCACCGTACTTTGTACCCGTCTCTCGTGTAGTATGAATGAACACGTGTAGGATGGATCACTCAGGTGGGAAATATATGCAGTATGTCGGTAGGCTAAGGTGTATTAAGCATAAGCAGAAGCACGTACATACCTTGATGGTGATGTGATGATGATACTCGAGGTCAACCTGAAAGGCGAGGAAATTGAAGAAGGTGAAGCTTCTGTGTAAAGGTAGAAAAGCGACGAAGGATTTCTTTTCTCGCAAGCACTCTGGGTGTACAAGTACCTTTTGTGCGTGAATGTGTGTGTGTGTGGGTAGGAGAGTTTTACGGTTACGTAGGCGACTCTCTCTTTTATTTTCAAGACTGGGGGGGGCCAAGATTCATATGTATGTCGGGGTGAATGAAGGTGTGCATGGGGCATGAATCAAGCAGAAAGGTAAGAGCGCAGCAAGGTAGATAATCCGTACATACATAGTTAGGGGTGATTTCATCGGTTTCATCAGCACCTACCTACCTACCGAGGTATGTACCTGTATTGTAAGGTTACCTATCCATTGGATAGGCTGCCATGTTTCCCAAGCTTTCCATGCTTCCCATGCTTCCCATGTACAAGTACCGAATCGCAGGCCTCAAAATTACAGTACTGCGTTTTGTGGCTAGTGCATTGAAGCTATGACCCCTACAACTCCTATGACGGCAGGGTGTTGTCACAGGCCAGTTTGGAAAGAATCGAAAGATAAGAGCGACATCAGCACCGGCCCCACCAAGGAACTATGTAGACGATCCACCATGGCCAGAACATAGCTCCTACCAGCTCTGCAGTACAGTAGTCTCCTGCCTGCCAGAGCTGCTGCGCTTGAGCATCCTCCTCGGTGGCTTCATGTGGCTTGATGAGATGGGCCACTTCTCATATCAGCCCTGTCGTGGTGGAGCTCTGGTATCTCACCGTCATTCACTTTTTCTCGGCTGTCCTGAAACAGGAACTCTCCGTAGTAGTAACCATTAAGCGATTTGCATCAGTAATCACCTATGCACAGATATGCATGCATGAACGTATGTGAAGCTATCACGACAGCACCAAGTTCAACCCTCACAAAGAAAATAGTACCGACACGAATGCCTATAACCTCTCCTATGTTTGTATGTGAAATTAGTAACACTTGGTTTGGTTAAGAAGGGAGATGAACACCCTAGAATCGGGGTCTCTCCGGCGGTACATAGTGCGTATAGTTCCACCCCGTGGTTCCCCCCTCCAGAAAAAGGTACTTACAGTACCCTGGGGGATGTCGTCACTTGCATGTGATTTCCCGCCATGAGCACACGACACCTCCCAGGCCACCCAATAAGCTCTTGTCCAATAACAGCACCCCATTACCGGGTTTTACAATCATACCAACCACCGTCGGCTCGGTATGATGATGGCTTTCCGATGACGCACATCGCGCATATCTACAAACCGGACTTTCATCAAGCTGTATTCCCATCATCGTCAAGAGGAAGCGAGGTACGCAGCGCTGCATCGAGATTGGTCACGTAGTACCTATCTATCGAGTAGCCATCACCTCAGTACGGAGTAATTGGGTTCTCTGGGCCATTTTAACGCCGACCAAGCATTTTCGGCAGATGAACAAGGCGCCGCGAAAGATAGCGACAATCCCGCGTGGCGACAGTTTTCGTTTGAACTTAAGAGCTCTGTTCGGCATTAAACATACACAACTTTCATTGGGGGAAATGGCCTTTGTAGACAGTTTCCCAATCGAAAATAGTTCAAATGCCTAGCCATTTCGCTACTTCAACGATTTTCAAAGTACTGCTATCCAAACAGTGCTGTTATGATTATCAAGAAACCCCTTTTGCGAGGTAAAGGAGGTATTTCCCCATTAGTCCAAGATTGATTAGGCAATCGGCGGACTCAACTTCGGGGGCATGCCACTCCTTGGATCACTCTATGGACGGCAGGCACGGGCTCTGGCGTCAAGCACGCCATCGCACCCTTGATATATACAGAGCGGGAAGTGGGAGACGGGATGCGTGGTGAACTTGCGGAGTTGGTTGTGCGAAGAGCAAGGTCACATCACCACGGCCATTCCGTACAGTGTCCTACCATCGCATGCGCCAAAGACGACGAGGAATAGTATGAGAAAGGAAGAGCAAAAAGTCAACCACATCACCAATCCAATGCGAGCCTGTATGTATGTCCTGCTGACAGGATATAATACCGCCATAACCGTTACCCCCTCTTTTAGGGAACTCAATGCCCAGGCGGACTAGCCAGCTCGAGATGGCGTATGATGTTCATTATCCATGCCTCTCGTGGAATAATCGTAGCAAGCATAATACATAGAAGCTCATCATCTCCCTCTGTGGGTAGGCTTCGAGAAACACTCATCAATTTCCATAGCAATACGGTAGCCAGCTACAAGCAAGGCGTCGTCGATCTACACATTCCCCTGAGCCTTGCTTATCCCTTTTTTAATATCAGCCAATCTACATGTACAGACATAGGTTAGTTACCACGACCAGATAGGCAAGAATCGTACTTCCACCTCGCTCCCATAAGCTTCACAACACACACATCCTTGCGCACAAGGCAGAGAAGCAAAACAGACATTTCAAAATAGTATTGCACAATTAGGCACCTATATTCGGATATCATTTCGTACTGTGTCTATCCCTATCCCTGTCCCTCCTCTGTATCCCACCTTATTCCTCCGTTCGCGTCCCATAGATTCTTCGTTCTTCTCAGCTTCCACATCCCTTCCAGGACGATGATGCCCCGGGCCGGGTTCGCAGGCGGGCGCTGCGATGAAGTATGCAACGCTCACTGCAATGCAAAGCGAGAAAGAAAGCACGGAAGCCCGACACACTCCCTTTTCCAATTCATTCACTTCCCGCCTTGGTAGACAAGGAAGTAGCTAGCGTTTCCTTCCCTTCCCTCCGCCCTCCCCTCAAACAGGCCGCAATTCTCGTTAGGGGTATTAAATACATTAGAATTCCACCCCGACCTCCTATGAAAACCTAAAATCAATCGAGATGTTGTGATTTGAAAAAGTGCACGTCCTCGTAGCCAGCTTTTGTATCTACATAACCACAAAGCTGGCTATCTTTTTGGTGCACAACGCCCGAATACGGAAAAGCGGGAACGAAGCTCTCGAGCTATACGCCGGTACAAATGCACGAGTCAAGGATTGGTCGCGTGACCATGCCGGCCGAGCCAAGCCAGTAATAAGAGGCTGTTGAGTCTAATAGAGTGCATCGATGTGCCTCCTCGCTGTTGTAGAATCGAATCATTGAATCGTCACGGTATTTTGCCAGCCCGACTCGCAGGCGACCGTCGCAATGCTATGGTTGTAACGTCAAAGCAGGAACGAAAATGTGCTCAGCGTCTCCATCCCCAGAATCCACCACCCGAGGCCGTGTTCGATGACGTAGATGCCGGCGGGGCGGTGGTAGCGGCACCGGCATTCTTAGCGCCACCACCGCCTGCTTCTGTGATTGAATTCGTCAGCCGTCCCAGTACCCCCATAGCACCCGTCGAAGTCACGTTGGGGATATCTCCCGGGGCAAGCCCGAAGGCCTTTCGCAAGTTCTCGAGCTTCTGCTTGTACTCGTCAGCCTCCTGGCGCGCGACGGCTTCGGCCGTCTTAGCCTGCACGAGATCCAACACCAGGGCGTCCTGCTCGGGCGTGCTGCACGGAACCGGCTCGGTCTGTGTGCGGGAGAGCGAAGAGGTTCGCTGAGCGAAGGCCGCCTGCGTGTTGGGTGTCGACTTGCTACGTCCAAGCTTCAACTCACGGAGCCCGCCGCCGCTCGCCGCACCTGAGGTACCGTTGGAAGCACCTGCGGATGAAAACCAGCCTCCAGCATCCGCGGGAGTCTCGGAAGAAGCTCGCACCCGCATAGAGTGGACTTGTCTCTCGAGACGCTGTTTTTCCTGGTGGAGATTGCGAACATGAGCGTGACTCTCCCGAAGCTGCTCCCGAAGGGTACTAGCTTCCTGCGTGAGATCGTCAATGCGCCGGTTGAAATTCTGAGACTTGGACATCTCGATCATGAGATGTTCCTTTGTCCGCGACAGCTCCTCTCGGAGCTGCGACTTAGTCTCTGGGGAAGAGTTCTGGTCGTGTTCCCTCGAAGGGTCGAAACGGTCTTCGACCGCGTCAATGAGCTGAGACAGTTGCTCCTCGCTGGGCGGGCCGGAAATTTCCGGGCTGTCTTTGTTCTCTTCCCCATCCGAATCCGCTGAGACCCTTTCACCGTCTAAGGCCATACCCGACGCATTATCCGCCTTCTTCCTCAACCCGTCCAACAAGGATCTCACCGCCTTCTTATCCTCGTCACGTTCTTCCCTTTCCTTCTGCAATTCCGTTGCGAGCATAGCATGGTCGCGTTGCAACTCGCTTAATGCGGTGAGCAGATCCTCGATCTGAGTGTGCAGGTTTTTATCCGGCCTATGGCTCACGTGATGTTTCGGACCAGTGGGCGTGGATTCGCGGATCGAGGAATCATCAACAGTGGATGAATCCCGAGACACGGTAGTGGCATCGGTTGATGCCGAGCTAAGAACGCTCGACGAGCTGGCTTCCATGGAATTCAGGGTGGATGCTAGGCTCTGTTTCGATGTGCTTCTTCGGAGCATGCTAAGTGGTCTCAACGGCCCGTTGAGACCTGGAGATAGAGCTCCCGATTTCGAAGAGCTGCTTGCGGTCCAGAGGCGACCCAAGAACCGGGAGGCCGCCGTCGTAATATCGGACGCGCGGGCGGCATTCGCAGCAACCTTTTCCTCTCTGTAGGCCTGCTCGAGCTGTGCTAACTTTTCTCTAGTTACCACGTAAGAAAGACCAACAAAGTCATCCACGAATTCATCGGCGTTGTAATGATAACAGTCCCACAGACCCCTGGATAGAAGAAGCTGCATCACATCCTCGAGCTCGGTGCAGGCCAGGATGCGGCTCTCATTCTTTCGCATGAGCGACAGGGCCACTCGCATTATTGTCTCAGATGCGCCCTCGGCAAATATGACATCGTAGATGCGGAACAACATGGGCAGGGGGCATGTTACTGCAAAGAACGAGAGGAACCATTGTGAAACGTAGGCGGGATCGACCTGAAGATCCTCGAGATGGTTCGATATGTGAGTAAAATTTTGCCGAAGAAGCTCCCGAAATTGGTATATTCGAACATGCAATCCCGACAAGTCGGGTAAGAAGCAGGACCGCAGATCATAGCGCTCCATCAAGCTGTAAGATCATGACCGTGTTAGCCTCCAGACATCGACTCCAAGTGAAAGAACCCGCGAGGGGTGGGATTGATTGATTGGGACTTACCGAACTAGGACACAGAAAGCCTGGCTGTCTGGCATATGCATCAACAGCGGACCAACCAGAAAAGCAAGTCCTTGGCAGTATCCGATCTTCTGGTCATACAGACTGAAGCATTTCAAGACTCGTCCCAGCATTCGCTGGCCGTCGCCTTCCGGGTCCCGGAACATATCCACGCCGGGGAAGCTTCTGCCCAGGTCTTTACCGATTAGCCCTTCGTAAGGGCTCGTCTCGCCGCTCAGCCTGTCAAACTGCTCCAGGAGCAATGCGTCACGGGCCCCCGCCATGCTCTGCCAAACGACCCCTCGGAGCGGTGGCGGCACACCCTTGCGGATCTTTTTAGACAACAACGTAGGTAAGCGGGCCGCCGTTTGCTGATAGTCCTTGACAAGAGCCATGTAGAACTCAAGGTCGGTCATAGGTGGAGGAGGGAGGACCGAGTAACGCAGAGAGGTAGGTGTCGGCCCATTGACCATATCTCGGAGCTGCGCCATCGAAGGCGGTCTCGGACGACGGGTGGCAGGTTGTTCTTTGACTTGTACCTTCACACTCTTCGGGTTCGTTGCTAATTTGTTATTTTCTTGTTCGAGCCGTGCCAGAAGCATGGCTGTGGACTGTGATGGTAGGCACGTCAGCACCCATCTCGAGGCTTAAGCGTAAAGAATCAAAGGGACAACTGAAGCTAGAGTTGGGAATGGTCACGAGAAAGGAGGGCTAAACGCACGTTATCATCTTGCTCCTTGACTTCTTCATCCTCAGTTTTTTGCAATTGCTCCCAATTGACCTCCTCCTCATCAGACTCGCCGTCCGCAGATGTGCTATCCTGTGCCGGTTCATCTCGATCGCTAGAGTTACCGCCACTGTCTTGAAGTTCGTCGGCCAGGATACTTGGGGCTTCAATATACGTCTTTGGCGATAGACAGACGTCCGTCCCACTGGTGGGTTCTGTCTCCTTCATCGGCGTTGACACGGCGCTTGTGGGTGTGCACTCGGGCCCAAAAATGCTTTTCCTAGAGGGCAACGCATTGGGCGGCAGGTCCGTGTTCACTGAGAGGGAAGGCGGCTCTGACAAGCGGACAGTAACCATGGAATCGTGTCCTGGAAATGTTCGGTTTTCAATGGGTGACTTAGTCATATCTGATTCAGCGGTCGGGGACGCGATGGGAGCGGCTTGGGAAGATGTCTTTCGCTGCTGGATCTCGGGGTCTCCCTCCATGATGATGGAGTAAGGAAGTGCAGACCCTATTTTGGAGTTTTTCCAAGGTGGCGGGTAGATACTGGAATGTCGTGTCTTTGGTTCCCAAGAATGTCGTTGCCCCCTCTTTTCCACTATTGGTTGATAAATATCACCGATGTCTTTCCAGAACCGTTCTGCTTTTCCTTTCCCCCAAACCAGGATTCAGATTGTTCCTCCTTCGCATACAACGATTGCTCGGCAGCTCTCAGGTAACAGGGGTAGTAGGGGTATGTGCTTTTCGCGGTGTGGGCTCTCAAGTAAGACGCAAGACAGGCCAGTAGGAGCTGGGGAGTCGAAGAAAACGCAGCGCGGTACGGTACATATGCAACTCCGGGGCTGCACTATGTGATTTTCAGACTCGTCTTTGTTCTTGATTCAAGGTCTTGGAGTCGAGGTGACTGTTTCAAAGCCTCAGCACAATGAATGAGTGAATCAACTGGAGTTAATGAGTGAAGCGGAATCCAGGCCCGTCCAATTGACCCAACTCGCCTTGTCATGTGGCTCCAGACCTTGGAATCTGGACAGCTTGTTGCTGGAGCGTCAAAGGGCGGAGAGACGAGAGATGGGATAATTCCATGTACGAGGATCGCCAAGGGTAGGGTAGGGAGCGGAAGAGATCCTACTAACTAGCAATGCCTGGGTATGTAAGAACCTAATAGGAACTTATCTTGCGGTGGTAGCAGCAGGGGATGTGTATGGGCATAATAATAATAATAATGATAATGAACGAAGCGGCTATGCTCGCTTCAGATATGCAGCGAGTGGCAGAACCCCTCGACCGAACCACGGGACAGAACAGAGGTGATGAATTATCAGTGGAAGGACAAGGGCAGGGGACTGAAAAGGCGGCATGAAGAATCTCTAGCCTCCTGTCTCTCCTATCTGCAGGGCCCGCCATCAAACATATTTTGAGTCTTAGAGCGCTAGAACAGATTAATCGAATTATCAGTCTCCATAATCATCCGGCATCTCGCTCTCGCCCTTTCCCCAAAGCGTTAGGTAGGCCAAAACCCGCCCGCCAATCAGCGCGTCTAACTGTGTTCCGGTCAATATTGAACGGCGCCGTGGTAGCTCGACGAACGCGTTCTCATTGGGTTAGATCAGCTATGTGGGGGCATTTTACCCCTGACCCTGACAGTTGCAGGTTACAGGGATGTGTTATTCCCCAGCTTTGGAAAGGTCACTCTAGCTTGCTTTATGCGCCTGCACGCCCACTGCACCGCTTCGTTGCTGCTGCACCTGCCTGCGAACCCTTTCCCTTACTAATGCGCTATTCGACCTTTAGGTAGGTCAAGCAAAACATGGCTGACAGGAGGAGGTGCCCCAAGACCGGACGAACCTGCAGCGTTGATCTGAGTAGAAGGTCCTGGTTGAGGTCAAATTAGGGAGGTAAAACGGGGGCTACGTAACCTCTCTCCAAGTTGCTCCAAGTTATCTCGAGGCTCATTCATCATCATATGCCGCAACCTCGAGCCGCACGTGCATCCCGATACTGCTGAGCCGCTCGATGCACACATAAAGAAAAGCGGCGAACACAAAACTACTGGCTTGGCAACCTTATATATGTAATTACAACTAGGAGCCAACTAGGGTCTACATAAATATGAACAGGCATGGCAAGGACCGTGCGGCAGCGATCCCCACATTGCAATAAATACCTTGATAATGCCAAGCCACGCGGTTCCCGCCATCTCGTGATAGTGGGCGAGCTTTTCTTTTGTCGGTCTGGAACCTGACGAGGTTATTAAATCTCAGACTAGAGCTTCACCAATCCCGAGGCTGGGCTATACAATATCCTAGATGCCATATATACTCGAACTTTTATATCGAAAACCCCCCGTCCTCCTAAGTTCCGAACGCCCAACGCCGGCAAAACCCCCTTTCTCTATGTAGCATATAACTTAGTGGTATCTCCAAGCAGCGTCCGTCGCATTCGACATCATCTATGTAATGAAAGTAAAGACCATTCCAATAGCCGCGTCATCGTCCACCCGGCCGGGGACCGTGAGACTGTCGTGTCTATAAATTCCTAGCGTCACCCATTCGCCGATCCAACCACTAGGTAGGTTGCTCCATTAGATACTGGGCTCGGCTGTTATGTAGTAAGAAGGGTCCCACTGCGAGGAATCCGGCATCATGGTCTCATGTATAATTTCCATGCCGTCGAACATGACCCTCTCTAGAGCCCTGTGACGTTCGGATTAGGCTGCGGCGGGCCTGATGTCGCCATTTTTGGTGTCTGATTGCCCCCAGCTATCGGACTAGCCTGGCTGGGTGTCTGGGAGCCTGGCTTCGGCACGTTTATTGCTTGACCTCCCGGCCGCGTCGTAGGCAAGGGTATAGCCGGCTCCTTGTTAGGGTCGATCCCAGGAAAGAGAGTTTGCAACTTCTTGTACAGGTCTTGGATGTATTTGGCAGTAGCCTCTCGATCTGAAGGTTCCACCTTACTCTCAGCCCCGTCTGGCCCTTGCATTGGCCTCACTTGGACATGCGTATTTAACGGCGGGGCTTTCAGGTAGGCTGGGCAAGGCGCCGGCATCGCCTGGTCCTTCCTATTTGTCAAAGTTGCTAAATATGACAAGTTCGTCTGTAAACGGCGCATACACCTGTGAACATAGGTCAGCCAGCATTACTTCGGCCCGGAAATGCGGTACGCACTGGATGTAGTCTGAGCCTAGCAACTCCTCGTCCTCTGTAGGTTTATTTTCAGAACCATTGGTTGCCCCGTTATCACTACCGTTCGACGATGTGCGCTCCTTCTTCAGAGCCTGCTGCGTCTGTTGGATTTGCATCGCTTCCACCAGTAATTCGTTGTTGATATCCAGTATCAACGCGAACCTCTCCTTGTCTTTCGAGTCCACCCCTGGACTTAGGGGTGTCGGTCCGGATGACGTACCGTTAGTCGGGTTCCCTTGCAGAGAAGACGGGAATGTTGGTGTTTGCGGCGTCTGTATGTTGTTCGAGGGTGGCTGATGTTGCGACGGCTGCTGCCCATTGTTCGGGGTCCCGCCTTGCGGTGTATTTTGAGGGTTCTGCGGTGTCGGGATCTGGGGCGGTTGAGAAGACGGTACATTGGTCGGGGTCGGAGTGCCTTGGGGTTGGCTTTGGAAGGATCGTTGAGGTGTAGGAGTGGACATCCCACCAGCGTTTGGTTGTGCCGGCTGCATACGTTGTTGCATCATTTGGTGCTGCTGTTGTGGAGTCATGCCGGGATGCATTGGGAATCCGGCCATTGGCATTCCGGCTCCCATAGTATAGCTCGTAGGGATATTCATCTGCGCTGCGACGGCGGGCCCGTACGATGAATTGTTGTAGGGCGCTTGGTAATTAGGCACTGGCCATCGAACTAAGATCAGCATACACGCATTCTGGGCGATAAGAAACAGGTAACAACAGTGGCTGTGTACGCCTAAACTCGAAGCGCGTGCCTGTCGTAGGCGGTGTTCAGGTTTTAAGCTCTCGGATCTGCCTGGACAGGAATGCTACCTGTGAACCGCCAACAGCCTTCGGAAGCACAAGAGGACGGTTTCACATAAGGAGCAGGCGGGCGGCGGCAACTTTAAGTTGGGTGCCCAGGAATGCGGCAGGAGAAATAAGGGAGATCCGACGGGAAGGATAGACGCTTACTCTGACCATTGGCAGCGGCCATGTGCTGCATACCGGTATTCTGCATCATTCCTGCAGGGCCAGCACCCGGCATCATATTAGGAGCGCCGGGAAAGGCGCCGGCGGAGGGCTGAGCGCCCATACTGAACTGCTGGGGATTGTACATCATGTGCTGCTGTTGCTGCTGGTGCGGGTGCTGGTGCTGATGCTGTTGCTGCGGCTGGTTTAGATGAGCTTGGCCAGGCTGTTGCTGATGATTCTGCGATCCCGGTGGGGCGCCATAAGGTCCAGTGGCAACAGCAGCAGCATTCGGAAACCCAAAATTGGTAGAGTACATGGCTCAAGAAACAAGAATTCCCGACACTGGCACACCTGACAGTGACAGACAGGGCTGGGGCGGCGTGTGCTGGCGCGCGACGTGGAGGGCGTGGGCGTGGGCGTTGGTGGGCGTCAACGAGAGCGAAAGGCAGCCAGATCTTTTGGGACGGGACTCGCTCGCTGTTTTGGGCTCATCAGATTTGTCTCCAATCAATACCAACAACACCAATGGACAAGATATTTCGGCGCTTGTGAGGGTGGGGTGCAGGAGTGGAATAGTGGAGACGGGGGGTACGGCTATTGAAGGGGGGAGAAGGGGTACAAGGCACGGCTTTGGTGTGTAATATATCATTCCGGGTCAAGGCCTTGCTAGTCTTGCTACCATGAGGTCTACCTAGCTTAGTATACCTGTGCAGCAGGCAAGCAAGATCGCTTGCATCTACAAGTGTCATATTGAATAGTTGCAGAGGGAGATAGAGCGGATACTAAGCATGTTGAAGACTACTTTCTCGTCTAACTGCGCGAGTAGTAATCTGTCTAATAGGTATGTAGGGGACCTCGAGGAGGAGCGCTAATACAATTCAAGACGGCCCATCAGAACGTATCCCAGAGGGGAGGAAGCTCAGAATCTGCATACGCCAGGAAGTAGGGTTCACGTAACTGCGGGGTGTATACTAGTAAAGTTGGTAGATGTCGTGGCTTCAGACTTCCGGGCCGATGCGTTAGCAGGATCGCGACTGCGAGACAACGGTAGGACCGGCACTTGCGTAGGAGGAGCTAAAAGTGCCTACAACACCAGCCCTACATACGAAGGCGCTCTTGTGCCACCCTTGGGAAAGGACATGTAGCAAGCACAGGCACCGGCAACCGTGACCCGGATACCCGCATCGAATTCCCAAAGTAGAAGGCGAATAACGAAGCTGTCCCGTATGACGAGGCTCGGATGGCTTGGGGTCCAAGACAGTGGCGTCACTAATTACCACTAGTTAGAACAGGTTTATAAAGCTGCCTGTTAAGCCTCATATCCAGGCGTATATGCCGGTATAGTTAGCGATGCTACATAAGGTCAAAAGCGGACGCCGAGAGGCAACTCGCAATTACAAGTCTCCGTGCTTCCATTTACAAGGGGCCTCAAGCACTGTGACCAAATTGGGTTTGTCAAACATAGCTGTGTCCCTCAGATACACCTTTGAGTATATATACGCTCGAATTTTGCCCGAGCCTACCGGCAGAGAATGAGGGTTGAGCAACTGTTGCGGCAAAGCGGAAGGAAAGTGGAATGGGATAGAATACCAATTGTCCATTTTTATAAGAAGAAAGGAGAATAAGAACCACACACCGAACTAAGTTTGAGTAATTCATTGTCAAGGCTGTCTCTCTCAGCACAACTCGCAGTATTACTAATTTTTGCTCATGTACTACCACCCCCCGGGTCTGCTCTCCCACGTCAGGAACACACTGGAACGGAATGCTGCCCCTGGTTGCCAAGGGACATAGTTACTCAGGTCCATAAAACAATACTAATGCTTTGATCAACTTCATTGCATTTGATCTGGATGTATAGGCCGCTTGTGTCATAGAGGGCTATCACCCACTGGACTGTGGTAAATTTTGGGGGGGGGGGGGGGGTT